>JAGKTI010019153.1:0-17187 GCA_018397915.1 Birgus latro | reverse complement strand
CTTCAACAGGGAAAGTCGAGGTTTGGTGGAGACACACAGGAAGGTAGGTAAGAGAGAGAGAGAGAGAGAGAGAGAGAGAGAGAGAGAGAGAGACTCTTGCTTCTAACTTCGCCTAAAATTGCCGCATTTCATCTTGAATGCCGACTTGTAGGAACAGACTGACCCTAGAAAACATGACACTAATAACGAAGAAGTGCTGTGGAAAGGACGCATAATCACAATACTGTCTTTTTCTGGCAGTGACTTGGGTGAAATATTCTGCTCAAAGAGTAAAATTTGGGCCAAGTTCAAGTGAACGAACTACAGCAAATACTGTACGTGCTGCTGCTTAACCTGACGCTCCCACACACAGGCCCGTATACCTGTCAGTTAAAGACGCTCCCTACCACAGTTTCCTGAACTATTTATGTTTCATCGCACTTTGTCGGCCTTTTCTCTCTTAAAATATTCTGATATCACCACACTCTGCATAAATATTGTACAGAACGATATTGCCCAGCCGTATCTAAGAATATGTCGCTAAGGAGGAGGTGTTAGGGAGATTCCACACCGAATTATAATATGTGCCATACTCCTTATCGCATTATTTACCCACGTGATTCGTTATTATTACCCCATAAGTTATTAATACATCTTTTTTTTTTTTAATGTATGAGAGAGTGGGAGTATGGATGGGGTATATGCGCGGGAGTAGGTGAAAATGAGAGGGCAAAAGAGGGAGTATGTATTGTTGGTGCAAGAGATGGAAGGAGAATATAGAAGAGTACGGATCAGTTGGTCGAAGATTGTGTGGGAAAGATTGCAAGTGGGAATACATACGTGGACGATGTGTATGCGCCAACGCAAGATAGCGAAAGTAGAGTGAAACAAGAGTTCTGGCCAAATCTGGAAGCGTGCATGGAAAAATTTGAGAGGAATGAGAGTGTTTTTGAATGGAAATATGAATGGACTAGTAGGGAATGTGAAGGTGGATGGAGTAGTTGGTAAGTGGGTGTGCCTGCGGAAGTGGATAAGAATGGCAGTGCTCTAGTGGACATTTGTGCGGGTAGGGGGTTGGTGACAGCCAATACCCTCTTTAGTCACAAAATGTTCCACAGGCATATATGTCGAATGATGAGAAGGATGGATGGTGAACTGAATGAACAGAAGGCAATGACTGGTTATGTTTGTGTAGATGACAGAATGAAAGGTATGACATGGATGCAAGAGCATATACAGGTTGAGGAGTGGACTTTCTGATCACCACTTGATGGTGGTGAAAGTCAAGGTTCATGTACAATGGAGGGATAGAAGGAGGGAAGGACAGGAGGAAGCAGCCCATACAAGTTGGATAGAAAGGTTGCAAAGAGGATGGAAAAAAAAAAAGGCAGAATATAAGAGGATAGTGGAGGTGCTATTGGGTAAAATGATTTGGAGCATATGAGGGAGGTGGAAGGTGTGTGCAAGATATTCACAAAAGAAATCTGTGCAGCATGTGAGGTGGTGTGTGGTGTGCAGTGAAGACGAAAAGGGGTGCAAGGAACATCATGGAGGAATGAAACAGTGAGATAAGGTATGGCGCAAAAGAAGAAAGCTTATAGTGAGTGGATGGAAAGCAGAGGTATAGAAGAAGCTAAGAGACGGAAGAGAGAATTATATGCAGAGAGGAAGAGAAATGTGAAAAATTAGTTAGAGAGAGTAAGAAGAGATTGGATGAGGAATTTGGAAGGAATTTGAGTGTAAAGTGGAGGGAATGTAAGAAAATATTCTGGAAAGAGGGAAAGAGAGTTAGACTTAGTGATAAAGAAGATAGTAGAGTGAAAGATAAAAATGGTAGACTAATTTTGGAGATGGAAAATAAAGTGTGCAGATGGAGAGAACAATTTAAGGAGCTGTTAAACACAGAGACAGAAAGTAATGCGAGTATACGTAGTTGGGGAATGGCTGGGAGAACAGTGGTGAGAAGAGAGGAAGAGATTAGTTGGATGGAAGAAGTGGACGTAATGAAGAAAGTCAAAACTGGGAAAGCCCCAGGAAATTATGGAGTGTGTGGTGAAATGCTGAAACATGAGGGAGAGATAGCAATTGAATGGATATGCAAAATGTGCAGATTAGCCTCAGAAGAAGGTAGAGTCCCGAAGGAATAAGTCAGGTATAATTATTCCTCTGTACAAAAGAAAAGGGAAAAAAGAAGTGTGTGGTAAACACTGGGGCATTAAGTTTCTTAGAATAATAAGCAAAGTATATTGTTGGATACTTATTCACAGAGTTAGAGAAATGACAGAAGAATTAACTGAAGAAGAACAGGGAAGGAAGGAAAGAGGTTGTGTAGATCAGATATTCACCCTTATGTCTTTAGTGGAAAAATTTCTAGAGTATGGAAGGAAGCTGTACGCGCAATTAATGGATTTGGCGAAAGAATGTGGCAGAGTGGATAGACAAGGAATGTGAAAAATATTAAGAAAATATAGAGTTAATGGGAAGTTGTTGAATGCCTCGAAGAGTACGTCTGAGGGTGCTAAGGCTGTAGCACGTGTGAATAGTGAACTGAATGACTTTTTCTGTCTGAATGTTGGATTGAAACAGGGATGTGCCATTTCTCCATGGGTGGTCAATCTGTATATGAATGAGATCATAAAATTGATACAAAGAAAAACAGTGGATGTTGGAGTGGTCCAAATGAGAGAGGGCAGCATTTGGAAACGTCCTGTATATTTGTTTGTATATGATTCTGTATTGTTAAGTGAAGACGAAGGGAAGCATGAAGGCTTGGTGAATGAGTCTGGGAGAGTGTGTAAGAATCGGAATCTAAAGAAGAATCTTGGGAGAAGTAAAGTTATGGTCTTCAAGAGAAATGAAGCAAGTGAATGTACAGCGAGGTAGGATGATGAGGAAATGGAAAATGTGAATGCATTCATGTACTCGGGTAGTGTGATGAATAAGGATGGAAGTTTGGAGGATTAAGTGTTTGAACGGGTGCAATAAGAAAGAAAGGTTTCTGGTTCTTTGAAAATAGTGATAAGAAATAGGGAATTGAGCATGGGAGGAAAAAAGTCACTTCATGATAGCATTGTGATACCAACTCTAACGTATGGAAGTGAAGCTTGGACCTTGTTGTAAAATTGTTTGAGAGGAGAATGTGGAGTTACATGGAGAGACAGACTAACAAATGAGGAAGCGAAGAAGCGTTGTGGTGTGGATGTGGATGTGACAGAAAGCGTTACGAGAAACACACTGAGGTGGTTTGGCCAGATGGAGAGGATGGAGAGCGTGAGACTAAGGAGAGTGTATGTGAGTGAGGTGAATGGGGGGAGGGGGAGAAGGAATGGGGTAGGCCGAGGTTGGGATGGTGAGATGGAGTGGAGAGGTATATGAGAGAGGGGGGTGCGAGCTGGGGGGAGGACAGTAAAATGGCGGGGGACAGGGTCACATGGAGGTGATTTGTTTGTGGACACCTCTTACTGGATTAAGGCGTCTTGCAATAGATAGAAAGATTATCTATGTTAGTATCACATGATTAATATGGAAGACAATATCAATGTGCCGAGAGAGAGAGAGAGAGAGAGAGAGAGAGAGAGAGAGAGAGAGAGAGAACTGTTAAAGGAAAGCTGTTATAGAGCGGTCTAAGGTGAAAATACAGGTCTTAGGTCCGTATTGTGTTCAGTTAAGCAGGCTCCCTAACGCCTCTTCCTTAGCGATTTCTTTTGCGATACATCTGGTTAATATAATTTTGAACGTTATTTATGCAGAGTATGGCGATATTGGAAGGATTTATGTCACAAAAGAAAACAGTAAGGTGTAAAGAAAACAAATAAGTCGCTTAGGAAAAGGTGTTAGGGAGCTTCCTTAACCGACGAGAATACCGGCCTTAGATTTCCCTATTCACTCTAATAATCTCCTTAATACAAATGTTTCTTTATTTATCTTAGTTCTTATTTTCTTTAAATTGTTATCCCTCGTCTATTTTGCTCGGCTCTGAAGACTCTATTGGAACTACAGAGGTTATATGCGATCTGTTAACTTCTTCTCGACTAACAAAACTCCTAAGAGGAAAGACTACTCTCAAGTCTGGAGTAAAAAAAAAAAAAAAAGTCAGTTGCGCCATCACCCTGAATAACAATTTCTATCCTGCACAGGCTTTTGCTGTTATTAGATGATACTGTGAAATAAAACCAAATAGCTGTCCTGAGTTACGAATTTGAGTGAAGAACTGGGGAACTATAATAAATGCTATCCACTGTCACCTTCGCTACAAAGCAAAACTCTTAATCTTTGTAAAATGCCTGGTGGTGGCAAAAATAAAATCGTAACTATAAATATATACGCACCGGTCGCCATCGTGTTAAAGGTGGTTAACTAGATAACTCTACGTGGCCAGTACAACCATCTAAGTCATAGAATTATTTAAGTAAGCAGGAATCGTGCAATATTAACAATGACAATCACTTACACTAACGTAATCAAAGTCCTCATAGAGCTCCCAGGACGAGATTGAATTTTAGCCTCAGAACTTATTTAACCTATCCACTATGTCAGAAGCTCTAGCAGCGGAATGAAATATTTGGCTCATGCAAGACTAAAACTTAATAATCACCGTAAATAAAAGAGACAGGGTGCGTGCAGGGACAAGCTCATGTCACATCACTTTACTGCAGGTAACATGTCACACCTATTAATTATTCCCCCATAGTTGCTGGTTTCCTTGTGACAGGCTTATGATAACATTTGTCATGATCTTGAATTTGTCTCTGTTATTTATTCATTTTTTGAGAAAACAGTCTAGCTGGTTTCTAGCCTTTTGTTCCCTCTTCCTTGTATAAATATATTACAAGTGTGAATGGTTGTGCTCTATGCGTCACTTTGGCCTCAGTTCTTCATGTTCACAAATTTTTGTAACATCAGCAAGGGCAGCAGGCTAGATCGTCTCTATGGATACAATAACAGACAGTTTCCATACTGGCGTCAGCAGCATCATGTCATCTAAATTTACGACGTAGGGAGCTATAAAAACACTCAGAAACGTGTTTTCAGAGACTTTGCGCTCTAGTATGCTCCCGAGAAATTGACCAATCCTATCCAGTTCAGAAGCATTTCAACGCCAGTAGTGTTTCTAATCAGCCATAAATAAATAAGTAAATAATTAAAGGTCAGCGTAGCTAGGTAGGCAAATAGTACCCTTCTTGATTCATTGGCTACCTGGTTGAGTGTGATCCTGTTTTTTTTTTTTTTTCGTTCCTCTGACGGCGATAAATTTGCCAATCTTCGTTTGAGGCATTACATTCTGACTCGGATGGTTACTTATGTGTCCGTGCTGGCTTTCCTTTCCTGTCAGTAATCAGCTACCGAGGACAAACTCGGAAGCTGATTTCTCGCGGTCAGTCCTTCAAAAGAATTACTGACGTTTATCCTCAGAAAGTCGTATATTAGCACGAACTGATCCGGAATGACACTGCAAGATAAAATGGTGAATAATAAAGAAATAGGCAACACTGCGCTGTGCACCCTCCATCTGAAAAGTACATACCCCCCACCTCCCTTCTCCCCTAACTAAGAGCATAACGGCCCTAACTCCTCCCTCTCCTTTATATAACGCAGAAGCATTAAACCTTAAAAAGATGACAGAGAAAATCGTCATCATCATCATCGTCTCAGCTACCACCACCACCATTATCGTCATCATCATCATCATCGTCATCATTACCACCATCATCATCATCGTCATCATTACCACCATCATCATCATCATCATCTCGACTACCACCACCATCCATCATCTCTCAACAAATCTTTTCCCATGGGATTTCGTTAAGATAAAGCGATTCTCTTTTTTTTTTTTCCTTCTAAATAAGAGAGGAGTTGGTTTTCAAACTACGTAATGAAGCGTATACAGAACAGTTCATCATAGTTTGAGTGGAAAAAGTGGTATATATTTTTTAATTTTCAAGTGTTTGTGTAATTACCGTACTTTTAAAATTTGTGTCTGGCAGAGTATCAGAATGAAGCGAAGGCTGCCCAACAGCAGCTTGGTAATGGGTGATCGTTCCTTGCTCGTGTTGATGTGGCTGGGTGGGGCGTCAGTGCGACATATCTCTTTAAAGACTGGAGCCAGCATGTCCTCCATCTACCGCTGGATCCACCGATGGCAGGATCAAACCTCATTCACAAGACACTACCGCGTCAAGCAGCGCAGCCTAGGTTCCTCGAGGACTGATGTAGTTTATATCCCGTGACTGCCGTGGCCACAGTTTTCCTCCACACCACCGTTTATGAGACCCGGGGAGTGGGATTCTCAGACATTTACGATCGATTCCCCGTCCTAACTGAGATATGTTTTTACAGGAAGAACTAGACATGGGAAGGTCTTGCACCAGTTTTCTTGATCTACGTGCATGCGGGTTATAACCTGTTTTAATTTTCATGGCGAACCTTGAGATTTAAATATGATTTTAGAACAGCCCAAAGGAAAAGATTCTATAGCCTCCTTGTCCCTCCTGCTGTCAAAACCTGTTGTTACGACAGGGAATTGATCGTAAATGCGTTTGTGAATCCCGAATCAGTCTTTCCTGACCAAGTGAGACAGGGACCCAGCCAGACACTGTATCTTCATTTCACAATCCCGTGAATGGATAAAACGGCAGAGTTACATCTACACCTCATAACTGTGCTTTTTGTGAAGATCCTATAGTTTTGCCTGAAGACTGTCAAGACTGGGCTGAAACATGTATATTCACAACTTCAGTCTGTGGGTGTTATACTTCTTGCAGCCAGGCATTGCTTCTCAGACATACACAATTGAATGTCTCTGCCTGCACCACACCATCGAGTTTTAGGTCCGTATTCTCGTCGGTTATGGAGCTTCCCTAGCACCTTTTCCTTAGTTATTTTGTTTTAGATATTGCTGTTTAACACCATTTTGTCGCTGTTTGTTGAAAATGAGGCGATATTAGAAGGATTTACACTACACGCTGGGATCGAAGGTGCTGCAGTGACTGTTTGGAAACTGTATATTTCCTGGCTGGGGTTCCACTACCGTCAGTGGGTGTGAGAAGTGAACTCCATCCCTATGTCGTGGATAGAGAAGATACAAAACTACCCACGTATTCCCAGCGTATTAAAGAGGGTGACTAAAATCGGGGGGGGGGGTCAAGGAGCTGGAGTCCCTTTTTTTGTTTGTTTGTATTTAGTAAGTATAAATTTATCAAGTTGTACCCCTTTTGATCAATTGTAATGTGGAAGAATGTGTAGATGGAAGACGGTATGTGAATAACCATTGTGTAAGATTAAGCACATTTTCTTGAGCAGCTCATCATTCTGCATACTTTCGTGGGTGTAAGAAGAACACATTCTCGTTAAGTAGGCAGGTCCGGACTTTAATGTTATGATTTTTCAGCACCCAGACTCATGATTCTTTTACCTGTGATATTTTAAGTATGGAATTTAACGATATAGTTCTCACATTAAGCAGGGTAAAGTAAACAACACTGCCATTCCTAACTATATTAATCCCGCCAAATGAGTAAATATATGCTACAAATATTTCTTCACTTTGATAATTATCTGGGAATTTAAAGTAATTATGATTTTCAAGGGTGCTATATTCTGTTCACTTTACGAGTAACTTAACCTTGAAATACCATCTCTCTCTTCTGAATACTGAGGTGTAATAAAGGCGTAATACTGGAATACGATGCCACTCATGAAGAAGTGCAATGGAAAGAATGCACAGCTGTAGTATTCTTTTTCTGCCACTGAGATACACGAAATTAGCTGTGGTATAAAAAAAAAAAACTCAGAGTTTTCATACTCATAATCATCGTCCTGCCACTTTTTCCTACCCTGAGGTGGGGAAAGGTAGAGTCCAGTATGCTGAATTCATCAATTATTCCCATCCTCATTTATGTAACAACTGTTCTAATTAAACTCTGTTCCTGTGATTAGCAGTGAAATAAAGAAAATATATGTAGTTTTTTTTTTTTAGGGGGGGGAGGGCTCGAATTCATGCTGTATCACTGCTTACATGCGTGAGGTAAATGAGGTGAAATGAAGAGTTAAACAAAATTTTGTTACATTTCTTTCGTACAGCACATAATTTTTGACACATGAGGTACTTTGCTAGACTGTTCCCTCGCCAGGCTGTTACCCCAAAGAAAAGTTACCGCTGACACAGACAGTTGGTTCACGAATCCCTCATGCGCTGTACAGGTTCGAACAAATGAAACAGAGACGCCGAGATAGTCTATACTGACATGGTGGGTCATTTCTTGTTGCGGTATTCAGTTATGAAAAGGGAAGGATGGTGAGCCAAGCGCGGTGACTGAGGCTTGGTAGTTACCTTCTGTGTTGCTGCTTCAGATTCACGTGTTTGTTGACCCAGCGGGAAGGTGAAAGGAATAGGCGCAGAGGACAAAGAGTGGTCGACAGTTGACCTATTTGACATAGTTCCTGACTCCTCTAGTTCGATTTTATATGCTGATGTCCCCTATTTTAATACATGTGCCTTGCCTGACGGTCAACAGGCGATGAGTCGAGGTGTATAATGCAGAGTCATGACATTTGCAGTCGATGGTGTTCCGTTGGCCGAGCTATTTTAACCACAAATATACACTCCGTGAATATTTAGTTAGGTTTTGCTGTTATGACTTTAGGCGTAAGTGCGAAGTAGCAATTTGTTGACTAGTTTAGCAGTGTTAGTATGTATGCTTAGGTGTATCTTTTTTCAGGTTTTAAAGTTAATAATAAAATATTGACAAAAATTAAAATGCAATGAATAAAAAATATAAAGATAAAAAAAGGTAAACACAAAAATATATGCTTTTTTATGACAATGACCATCATAAGGCAATTTAATGCTTCATCAGTTACATTAAATGCAGGTGGCTGTGTGTGTGTGTTAAGGTCACGACACTCTCCGGTTTACTTAGCTTCCTTCATACCTATTGTGGGCAGACTGGTAGCCATGGTGTACTGGCTGAAAATAATGTCAGTAATATTTTTGCACCATGCACTGTCATTTCCCATGTTTTTATACATTTTTGTCAAGATGTTATGTATTATTTACATCGATTCAGTTTTTTTTTTTTTTTCAGTTTAACGATGACACTTGAGGTTAATGTGTTACCAGTGAGTTCCTATATATTTTGTAATATTTACCCACACTTCTTAAAGAAAATATCATAGGCAGTTTAAAAGTTCTTTTTATCATAGCAACACTAGAGAGGGCCCAGTGGGGAAACAAGGAGATGCCCGGTCTCTATTTCTGTTTTGATTTCTCGGGAGCAGTATCACGGCCTCCTGGCTGGCCGTTTCTTCTAGTCCCATTATGAGTTAGTGCACTGACTTAATTCCCCTAAAAGGTATTCTGATTGTACTGTGTCTGTAACAATTTCAAAGTGAAATCTGCCCTGGAAATTGTTAGATATGAGAAGAGTACAGAGCAGCTGTGTGTGAGGAGAGGCAGAAATAGCTATTGTCAGCAGTTTGACGCCCTGGGATAAGACCAGCCAGTCTTGTACACCACCACCGTAATGCTAAAATCTGTTTTGTAAGTCTGAAATAAGGTGACGAATTCTTATCCTATGCAGCAGCATCCTAACATCTAGACCAGGGATGCACAACCTTTTGGGCTCCTCGGGCCACATGATCAAACTTAAAACTCACTGAGGGCCGCAAGATTTATTTTAAACAAAAATGTAGAAATTTTCGGTGCTTAATGGTAAAAATATAGTACTTAATGCATTACGTTACAAAACTATGATTAATCCTTACCTGGCATGCATGGCACAGTCTTCTTAATGCGATTTTTGACACTGTGATTCATAGACAAGCTTCTTTATGTTGGGTTGAAACTTTGTTGTTGCCAGTCGCAAAACAGAGTGCAAACTTTCATCACTCAGCCTGCTTCGAATGTTTGACTTGTTTCGACTTAGCAGACTAAATGTTTGTTCACATATATAGGTAGAACCAAATAAGCTTGCATAAATAGCAGCCTTGTTTCTCAAATAAGTATATTGATCTTTGGGTAAACAATTATAGAAACTGACTAAGTCCCCTTCCTTAAACTTTGTATGAAGAATGTCGCTGTTCTGGAGGTCAGTCAGTTCTAACTGGGCTTCTACTTCCACGTCTTCAGGTGATACAGAAAAAGGGTTGCTGAACAACATCAAGTTATTCCTTTCTTTCTTGAGGTTTCCAAATCTGCTGTAAAACGTCTCCCTGAGTTTTCTTACTGTTGTTGCATAGTGTTCATTTTTCTTACATACATTGTATTTCTCACACATTAGTTGGTAGTTTGGGAAGTGTACTAATTCACCTTTGATTAACTTTGACTTTAACAACTTTAGCTTTCGTTCAAAGGCTGTCACATGGTTTGCTAGCTGAGAAATAAGTTGGTTATTCCCTTGAAGTTTAAGATTTAAATTATTTAAGTGACTTGTGAGATCAACAAGAAATGCCAGATCGCAGAGCCAATCCACATCGTCAAGTTCTGGGACTTCTTTAATCTTTTCATAAAGAAATATCACTATTTCATCCAGAAGACTGATGACTCTCTGCAGTGTATTTCCCCTGCTTAACCATCTAACTTCAGTGAAAAATACTAAATCACCATACTCTGCTTCAGTCTCATCAAGAAATTGCTTGAACTGCCGATGATGCAAAGCTGATCGTGACTTAACAAAGTTCACTGTGGAAACTTCAACTTTCATTACATGTTCGAAGTTCAGTTCTTTTCCACACAAATTCTGTTGATGTATTATGCAGTGACACTGTTTCAGTTCATTTTTTCGCTCTCCAAGGTGCTCGATTAATAGTTGTACCAAACCATTCTGCTTACCAATCATTGCAGGAGCCCCGTCAGTTGATATGCCTACTAAATTGTCTAAATTTAATTCAACTGCTGAGATCTGCTCTAGTAGTCCACTCAATAAATCTCTTCCAGTAGTCTGCCTTTTCAAAGAACTGAGGCCAACAAGTTCTTCATGCACAGAGAAGTCGTCTGTTACACCACGTACAAACACTAGTAACTGA
This sequence comes from Birgus latro, assembly GCA_018397915.1. Taxonomy (NCBI): domain Eukaryota; kingdom Metazoa; phylum Arthropoda; class Malacostraca; order Decapoda; family Coenobitidae; genus Birgus; species Birgus latro. Next base: position 6,183 of record JAGKTI010019153.1, on the reverse strand, counting down.
GCTGTAGATGTTACATCAGTAGATTCGTCAGTTGCTAGAGAAAAGTACACAAATTGTTTGCCTTTTTCTTTCACCTGGTCTACTATATCACCTGACAAGTCACAAATTCTACGGTGCACTGTCGTACGACTCAAACTGATATTTTCATACTTCTTCACAACATCTGGAGAAAGTTTTTGAACAGCAATAACAATACATTTTTTTAATGAAATCACCTTCAGAAAATGCCTTTGAATTTTTAGCCATCAGATTTGCAATTTCATAGCTCACATCTGTTACATCCTGTGACTCCTTACTTCTCCGAGTGAACATGTTTTTCTGAACATCAAAACCTTGCATCAGTGATTTTATTTTCTGCTTCCTTCGTTCACCTGTGATTTCTTTCATAAGACTTGTGCTTTGTTAAATAATGCTTTTGCAAATTATATTCCTTACAAACAGCTACGCTACTCTGTCATATCAAACAAATGATATTGTTTGCACTGTTTTCCACGAAGAAATATTTCTGTCCATATTTCATGAACTTTTCTGTGTTCATCTTCTAGTTTCCTTTTCCGAGTTGCATTTTTTCCAGTAGAAGTACTAGCAGCCATTGTGAGCAAGAGTAATCAACCCTCTGTGAAAGAGTTCCTAATAACGACTGTCGGTACTCAGGCAGTGAGGCCGTCGACTCGGCAGTGTGGCACACAGACTCCCGTCTAGAGTGACTAATGTCTAGACACGGTGGCTGACGCGTTCACTTCTCGTCCAGTTCTGGGTCCACGGCACATTTTGAATTATTATCTGAACTGCTATTTATCAATTTATTACCTTTTATTACCTACTTAGGGCCGCCAGAGGGTTGCTTGAGGGCCACATGCGGCCCGCGGGCCGCCGGTTGTGCATCCCTGATCTAGAGGTTAGGGTGGTCAAAAGACCAGCTGCATTATCCGATTCCTTGAAATATTCCTATGAAAAGTTTTATTTTTTCACATTAAAGTATAATACTTTTATCTTATTACTTTGCTTGAAACTACCTGAAAGTTCTAACACTTTCAGGGGAGCAAGGCTTGGAGCAAGTCTTGGAACAAGTCTTTGTGCAAGTCTGAATATAAGTCTGGGATGGACTTTAACCAAGATCTGGCAGAGTGTTCACTTCTGACACTGGGTCCAGCATGGTCATTGTCTGTTTTTTAAGCTGTTTTTCAAGTCTTGCCCAGACCTGGAACAAATCCAGTCTCCCTGTTGTCATCTAGCATGTATGGAGAAGCTGCAATAAAGGACCAACATCAACAGTCAGGGTGTTTCGTCATCCTCCTGCATTACCCTATTCTCCTTCCCAGAAAATACCATAGAAAATTCTCAGAAGCCAAGAACGTGGATGTCTCATAAACTAAAGGGTCAGTGCTACCATTTATATCTTATACACTTCTTGGATAAACCCTTTTTGTTAGGTCCATTTATTATTCTGTTTTAAAATGTATTGCTAATAACAGTTCCTCATATATTTCATATATTTTTTAAAACTTCTTTAATTTCAGTGTACTGGTCACTTATATTATTTGTAAGTGGTTTCTGGTCGTTAATTTTCCATCAGTACACAGTAGTGGCCAGGACAATGGTCTGTGACGAGATAGATTTTTATCCCTTTATGACTGTTAAGGGGCAGCACCAAAGACGGTACCACAGAAGTTCACATTTTTTGTACAGGGAATGCATTTCATACACTTCCTTGACCAAGGCCGGTATTCCTGGCGATTAAGGAAGCTCCCTAACACCTCTTCTTAAGTGATATATTTTTGCTTATCTTATCTCACAGTCCTCTTCTGTGTTACTCCAGTCATTCTAATATAACCATACTATGCATAAAAATTGTCTGTCTATCTATCTATAGCCAGATGCCTTAATCCCATGAGGGATTCCTTCATGTTGCCCTGTCCTATGCCATTTCGCTACCCATCCACCCCCCAGCCCACAACCCCCCGTGGGCAAATACCTTGTCGTGGTGGGGAGACTTGCATGCCCCTGTGATTGCACAAACCTACACACAGATGTATTGACAGTGTTGTGGGTGTGGAGCCTGACTAAGCACTGCTAGTTACCTGTATGTGTCATATGTCCCGCCCTCCAGAGCGGTCGCCTTGAGGCTATCCTTAGTTGGTTGGTTGGGTGTCTAGGCTAGGGGGTGTGGGGGAAGGGGATTTTTGCACTGGTGGGAGTGAACTTTTGCATCACAGGGTTTCCTATTTGGGTTGCCCTCTGAAGATGAGGTACCCCTCTCACATCAGCCCACGCTCAGTCCCCAATTCCCTGAAAGTGGTTGTTCCTGGCTTCAGGTGCCATTTTGTTTTAATATATTAGCATATGGATACTTCAAACACTACTTCAGACCCTCAAGTTGTCAGTGACCAGCTCCATGAGTCGTCACCAGGCCACTCCTTGACTGATGTTCCTTTATCCCCCAGGTCGTCTGCCAAAACAGTGGGTTGTGATATTACTTGAGCTGAGCTGTTGCTTCGTGTCTTTGTGCATGACAATTATTTGAAATATCGGGCACTAAAACTGTCTGATGGTGCTGCCTTCCAGAACCAAAATTGTTTTCAGATTCACACTGACTTTGTTACAGCATGTGGATTTACCCCCAAGGTCTCCTTGCAGGGCGATGGTTCTCTATTTCTACAGGCCAGGAATGAAGAGGAAAGTTTGCACATCCAAACCCTTACAATTGCTGCCGGTTATCCAATGTCTGTTTTTCGTCAGTTAGTCTAAAATCAGTTCTGTTGGGTCGTGTATTCTCGTGACTTGGTCTGTTATTCTGATTCTTCCCTCCTGGTGGTGCTGGCTCCTCAGGGAGTGGTAACAGTACAGAGAATTATGAAGAAAGTGAATGGAGTTTTAACACCTACACCATCTCTTATCTTGATGTTTGATCATCCTACTTTGCCGGATGTTATCACTGCTGCATGGTGGAAGCTTAAAGTCAAACCTTATGTTCTGCGGCCTAGAAGGTGCTGTTACTGTCAGAGCTTTGGTCATGTTCACCATTCTCTCTGGTGTAAAGCGGCTGGTCTTCTTGAGGTCTGTGAAAATTGTGGTGGTGTTTCCCATGGTATGGTGGATTGTTCTCAACCCTCTAAATGTTTGAATTGCGGGGGAGCGCATACGGTTTCTTCCAGGGATTGTAATGTGTACAGGTTTAAGTATGAAGTTGTTTCTGTCTGTATGAAAGAGAAAATTTCCTTTTCTGCGGCAAAGGACAGGGTACGGGAGAGGTTTATTCACCCTGTGGTCACCTTTGTTGCTGCCTTGTCTCCCCCTAAAGCTATTCGACAGGTGCTCCTCCCATCTACTTCTTGGGGTTCCACTTCCAGGCCTCCTAAACCAAGAGGTTCCACTGAAGGGGTGGAGCCTGGAAGTAACCTCCTGTTTCTGGGGGTGTCTCCTCTAGGGTCGTGCTTCCTGCATCTAGGAGTGCCTCCCCCATCCCGGTTTCTCCTGTGGGAGACGTCCATGTCAATGCTTCTCCTTGCCCTGACTTGTTCAAGGAACCTGACATCCCTCGTATGCATGGCGAGAGTCGCTGTGGCTCCTCAGAGTGCTCAGAGACTGGGGCCTTACCACAAACGTTTCTGCTGTGGAACCCACTATGCGGGATTCTAGTCGAGATTCTCAGGGGTCTGGGCAAATGTAGTCTGAGGATGATATTTCACTGATGGTCCGGCCACAACCAGGCAGTGGTAATGCCTGGGTTGTTGATACAGATGCTCAGCTGCATGAGGATTTGTCCTCTCAGGATCCATGAACTGATGGGTGCATTACAGATCGTGCTCATTCTCGTGGTGGCACTGTCTGCTCTTTTCAGCTTGCTGTCCCCCTCCCAAGCCATCTCTTGCTCCACAACAACGGAAGACCATTGTCTGACCTTTTTCTTTATCCAGATTGTATTCGCCGGTCAGCATAATGTGCAACATAATGGTGCCGGAAAGTACTGTTCTAAGGGCCCTTCTAAGCAACAACCTAAATCTGATTGCCTGTCAGAGGCAGGGTTGTCTCATCCCTCATCCTAATTCTTGCTCCACTATGGGTACTATGAAATGCTCGGCTTACATACTGCAGTTGAATTGTTGAGGGCTGTGTGGCAATTGAGAGGAGCTGAGGACCCTCCTGATTTCTTCTCTTTTGTGTGTGAGTCTCTCCAAGAAACAGTGAGGGTTTTGCCACTCCTCATGCACCACCTGGGCACTGTGCTTTTTACTCAATGCCAACCCAATGTCCTGTTGGTGGTAGTTCTGTTTTGGTGAGGACTGCCGTCCATCATCGACTAATCCACCTCCAGTCTGTCCACCAGAGTGTTGATGTAAGGTTGTATGCCCACCTCTGATTTATATACCACCCAACACAGCAGTCAGTTGGGCAGAACTTGAAAACCTTCAATATGCCCTTTCTTCTCTTAGGGGACTTTAATGGCTGCCACATATTTGGGGTGACTGTCTTGTAAACCAACGTGGGGGTTTGTTGGCATCCTGACTGAAAGACGAGGATCTTGCCCTGTTCATTACTGGGGGATTTACACATTTTCATCCCCAAAAGGGTTAATTTACGGCAATTGACCTCTCTGTCTGCTCTCCTGACTGCCCCCTGGTCTTCACCTGGGAGGTTCTGGGGGTTCTACATGAGAGTGATCACTTTCCCATCCTCCTTACGGCAGCAATATCCAGTCCTTGTTCTCATCTACCAAGGTCGAGGTTGGGTAAGGCAGACTGGTCCCTTTTCACTTCTTTGATTTCTGTTAATGTCTCAGTTGAAGACTTTCCACATATAGATGAGGCTGTTTCGGTCTTTACCGCTGCTCTGCATTCTGCTGCTCTTCATGCTGTTCCTAAGACCTCTGGCACGTATAATTATTGGTCTGCCCCATGGTGGAATGAGTATTGCAGAGTTGCTGTATGTTCTAAGAAAATATATTTTTCATATTATCGTAGATGCAGAACATGGCACAATCTTATTGAATTCATGCAGGTGTGGGCTAAGAGATGTCAGGTACTCAAACAAGCTAGACGAGACTCTTGGTTGGCTTATGTGCCATTTATATACTCTAAGACACCAGTGTCTCAGGTGTGGAAAAAGGTGTGAAAGATTTCGGGTAAATTCGCTCAATGCAGGTCCCCTGTGCTGGTGTCTAATGGTGAACCTGTTGGTGACCCTGCATTAGTGGCTGATATTTTGGCATCTGCCTTCGGGACAGTCAGTCATAGAGATGCTAGCTCTCTAATTTTTGCCAGACATCGGGAGGTAAAGGAAGCTAGGGGTGTTGGACTTCTTTTCAGGGAATGGGGAGGATTACAAGCTCTCTTTCTCTTATCGCAAACTCCAATGTGCCCTTTTCCCCTCTCATGACACCTCACGAGGGCCGGAGGATATTCCATATGCGATGCTTTGATACCAGGATGATGATACACTGACTTTTCTCCTCAGCCTCTTTCACAGACTCTGGAGGGACTCTTCTCTTCCCACCTCTTGGTGTGAGGATATAGTCCTATTCTAGAAGCAAGGGAAGGCAGGTTACAGCCCCCTGGAATATCAGGCAATTTCCCTAACATCTTGCTTGTGTAAGTTATTTGAAAAAAAAAGGTCAATACCTGTCTCATGTATTTTCTTGAAAGGAATGAATATCTCTCTCAGTATCAGTCGGGCTTTCGAAAACGTCGTTCAACAACGGATGCACTTGTTAATCTTGAGACTGCTCTGGCTTTACCGTGCCTTAGTAAGAAGCAAATTGGACAATGGTTGTATAGTACACTCCTCTGCTACTGAGGCACAGCTGCGACCACTAAATTCGATCCATCATGCTGAGATCCATCTGTCAAATGGGGCTTTCTGGTCTCCCCCAGTTCCTAGTCTATTTGTAGACGCAAACGAACCGCTATAGGATCTCCATCGACTGTCCTTCATGGTGCTGTGTTGGAACTGCCTTCACCATCTTCCTGCCTCATTGTATTTGTCAGGGGAAATTTATGTATTCAAAAAGAAATGTATAATTTAAAAAAATAATGTGATATTGTATAATTCGAGTATACAATATGTAACAATGTGTGCTAAGAATGACTATTGAGTCATTTACTACGAGAGAATAGACTCGTGAAATCAAGTAGCGATTTCACTTTATGCTGGCTTACTTCGCCAATTCTCTAGAGTTGAGAATTT
>JAGKTI010019152.1:494-17187 GCA_018397915.1 Birgus latro | reverse complement strand
TGATTTGAATTTCATGTAACGTAAATTCATTTCTTTGTAATTAATAAATTCACAGTTCTTTTCTTGAGCTTTGTTAAAGTTGTTAACTGTGTTTAATTAGTCCACTCTGTTATTTAATACAGTTTGCTACTCTGCGTTAGCACAACTTTTGAATTAAATCACGGCCAGTACTTAGGCCAGCTTTGAATCACTATAAATCCGTTGTGCTAGCTGGGAGTTGGCTCAGCCAAGAGCCTGTTATTATTATTATTATAATTTTTTTTGATTGTTGGGGGGGGGAGAAGAAACTTTCTCGTAGGCCAACGGTACAATATTGCAGCTCTGCTGCGTGCCGTTAAGGAAGTTTGTAATTCTCGACCCTAGAGAATTGACATAGCACACTTAGCTATACATTGTATACCAATTATACAATATTTCATTATTTCTTGGGAATACTTAAATTTCCCCTGACATCTGGCGACACGCCAGGGTAAAAGTCTCATTTTCCCCTGACATCTGGCGACACGCCAGAGCAAACTCTCATTTCCCCCTGACATGAGTCACAGTGGGTGAGCAGGTTTTAATCCTTTCCTTGGAGTCTCAAGATCAACTGACTGAAGATTTCAAGTATGAAAGAAAACGAAAGATGTACCTCCATTGCAGTACGGTATGGTAATGGTCGATGCAAAACTTTCAGTATGTTTCGTCAGCTCTACGTTCATCAGTCAAACCCAGAAACAGTTGCACACTATACTTTGCTGAAAAAATTCTAGCATTTTAACATTCTGTTTTAAGTATTGTATAGTCTGAATTTTATCCTGGACTGCATGTCTCTTAATTCCAGTGGAATATAAATGTAAAAATATATAGAATCCCTATGGACCCCTTGAAGTTCTTCCATGGACCCCCGGTTGGGAACCACTGATCTAGACTGTATGGCCACATGAAGAGATAAGATCGGATGGATGAACAAGGTACCGGGTATGTTTAAGCGAGTTCGAGGGCGGAAGATCGTGTGGGAGGCCAGGAGGAAAGTGAATGGACACAGCGGATGAATGTGTGTTAACAAAGGAATGGAAGCTGTGGAAGCAAACTGACAACTGACAAAAATACGTGAACGACAGATGTGTGGCGATGAACATGAAATGTGTTCCACTCCTTAAACCTCTTGTGAATTCGATGGCTAAGTCTTTATTCTATTCTTACCGTCAATAAAAGAGTTTTCTTCAGCTAAGGAGAGAGTATTCCAACCAGAGCGGTTAGATATAGCGTTCATTAACTCCTTGTCCACTGGGGATCCTTCCTAAAATCGTCTGAAGATAGCAAATTAATAAAATAAGTCATCGAGTTGTAGGGGTTAATGACTTAGCTCTCACTGGAATGGTATCTTTCTCGAAGGCATTATGAAACAAATATATACGTAAGAATCTTTACGTCTCCGTGGTGGGGAGAAGTTCGAAGGCTTGAAAAACGAGTGGATGGATTTCTGGTCCATTTCATTAGGAACTGTGTTCATACTTGTCTTACTTTTATGTTTTCCTTTTCCCGTATCCATAGCCCTTCCACCGCATGAATTGGTGAGAAATAGGGCTATGATCATGATCATAACGATTATGATTAAATTCTCTCGCGCTCTCTCTCTGTAAGAACACCAGGCGTTAATCCATTAAGACAAACATTTATGAATACCTGTCCTTGTACTGTAATTAACGGTGATGTTACTGTAGCCTTTTTTTCTGTTTTAGAAACAGAATTCCTTTTTACCACTCCCACAGGTTCAATGAAAGGTCTAAAATATACAAATGGTGAGAACAATGAGTCACTTTTTACCAACTGCAGTGCGTAAAGGCCCGTGGCATGGTAACCCGTACACGCCTCAGGCAGTTACCTATCGAGAAAGCTTCCAACATGTTTTTGGGATTCAGGGCCGTATTCCAGGCAGCACTGCTCATCGGGTTGACAGACACAGTTTAACTGGCATAGGGGAATTTCCATCACCCGTTTCTCAACGATTTATGAAACACTTTACACCAAACTCTTCCATTCTTTGTCAGTGATATCCTTTTAATATCGACACAGTTTGCGTCAATAACACTCACGAGGATAAAAAGGTGTATTTTGCAAAATGATTTGCAGAAAAAGAGGCACTACTGTTTCCCATGGCAGCTACAAAAAACACGCGCTTCACCCCAGCTGGTGCTTTAGGCCACTATATCACCGGCGTCTCCTTTGTATCACCAGTCTGAACACTACAGAGTTTACCACTTTTTATAACAAGATAACTTTTTAGGAAGAGGCTCACCAGGCAGAGCACAAACATTATGGCCATGACGTTTGTGTTGTGCCTGGTAATTCTGTTTTTTTTTTTATTTGTTATGTCTGCGATTTCCACGGTCTAAGTCCATAACTGATTTTTTATTTTTTTATTATACACTTGACTTTTAACAGTGGTGCCGAAATTTCTCCTCACTCAGATCAGATCGTTTGAAGTTATTCGAAAAAAAAAAAATCAAATGTGTCCATGGCACTGAAAGGGTTAACAGATAGTTTTTCTCCATCAACCTGTCAGTATTTCCATCTGCGGAATAAAAAAGTTTGAATGTTCTAGTTTTCATTCAACTTTTTTTTTCTTCATCTCTGGACCGTGCCTCGTCCAATCCTTGGGTGGGAAAAAAGATCTGGATGATGATGATGATGATGATGATGGCGATGACATATGACGATGACTAGCGAAGAAGATGATCATGATGTTTGTGTTACAAATTACTGATGCTTCACCACTGCAATGAAAGGGTTAACCTCTTCAGTAAGCTTACGACTTTCTTGTAACATCTGACAGTCCTATTCAACTCAGGAGAGACATCTGGCAGTGAAGAAGTTATGAGCAATTTCCATAAACTCTTCTTATGGGGATTTCCTCCAAGATGAACAAAGTCGTCTGGTAGTAGCCTGAGAGTTCCCCACAGCTGCGGTGAGGTTTTGCGTGGTGGGGAAAAAAAATGGTCTATAGTTAGTTTTCTTTTATCGGAAAGTATATGCAGAAAGCTTTGAATCTTTTGTTGTGAATTGTTCTTATGAGGCGAATATAGCCACTTGACGACAGCCGGAATGAAATATGAAGTTCGTATACATTTATCGCATTCAAAGGGTTTTAACTCCTTGAATTCTGTGACTTTTTCTTTTTCTCACCATACGATTTAATTCAATATAGGGATTCCTGTAGGTTTTAATATGGAGAGTAAGGGCAGTGGAAGGTAAAGAACCTGAAATTCAATGGATGGCAGGGGAGTGGAAACCAGGGTATTGGAAGGTAAAGTACTGGAAGGTAGGACAGTGGGTGGAAGGATCGAAGAAAGATTAGCTCGAGGGAAGATATGGTTGTGAATGGTAGAATCGAAGGAAGGCACTGTCGAAGAAAGATAAGGTAGTGGGGAGTTGGGTCGAAGAAAGGTAGGGTAGAGGACAGGAGGGTCGAAGGATGGTAGGATCCAAAGAAGGTAGGGTAGTGGATGGTAGGGCCCAAGGAAGGTAGGGTAGTGGATGGTAGGGTAGTGGATGGTAGGGTCCACGGAAGGTAGGGTAGTTGATGGTAGGGTAGTTGATGGTAGGGTAGTTGATGGTAGGGTCCAATGTAGGTAGGGTAATGGATGGTATGATGTATGGAAGGTAGGGTAATGGATGGTAGGATGCAAGGAAGGTAGGGTGGTGAATGGAAGGGTAATGGATGGTAGGGTCCATGGAAAGTAGGATAGTGGTTGGTAAAGTTCAAGGAAGGTAGGGCAGTGGATTGTAAGGTCGAAGCAAGGAAGGGTCGAGGATGGTAGAGTAGTGGGAAGAACAGTGAATAGAAGGGTCGAAGAGGGGCAGGGTGGTGGAAGTAATGCATTGTCGTCAGCTTCCTTAGTTCATCCCCGGTACAACAAAGATCTTTACTTTCTAGGTACGTTTTATTACAGTATCTTCATTGTTGACCTGTAGCTTTCCANTAGTTGTGGGATTTCCTTAGTACAACGAATATACAGTAAGTATGGCTTTTGAGAGTTTTTGAGCTGGAAGACGTTAGATTCAGCCTTCATAAACACATTCACTACATGATGCCTCCGTTACGCTAAAAACATCGTCTGGTTGTGGTAGGCCCATATTAAGTAATTGATAATTGTACCGAGAGAAACTCCAACACTCTTATTCCCATCATATCCGTTACAGATAATTCATTCCCTTGGCCATATATATTTTTTCTACTCAGACCAACATGTAGTGGTTTAACTCAAATAAGGAAGAACCTCGAACTGCGAACGGGTTAATGAAGACTATATCTTAATTCTACAGCTCGGAGTCTCTCCAAACATCAACAATATCATCTGGAGATATCACAAGACCATACATCACAACGACGTCATATAGTACTAAACCGAGATAACTAGGGATTCCACAATTACCATAAGCTATACTTTATAGAAACAGTCCATAATTCCTATTGACTATATGTTGACTAAATAACGTACAATTTCCTGTAGACTGTGGGTTAACTAGGCAACTCATAAGTTCTGTAGTGTATAGGTTAAGCAGCTAGGCAACTAAGAACTCACGTAGGTTAATTATCTACAACTCAATGCTCATAGGTTATACGTTATCAAAAAAAAAAAAAAAATAGAAGTGAAGTGCCGTGGATTTTTGAGTGCTGATGTTTGGCCGTATTCTGAACATTATATAGGAGGCTTCGTGCGACCTCTTCTGTAGCGATGTACTTTGAATATTACACTTTAATGTTCTCTTTTGTGCCACTTATATCTTTCTAATATCGATATAGTGTAGTTTGCATTAATAACACAGAAGAAAATGTTGAGGTGTAATAGGGAGAATAAAATTAGACGAAGTGTTACGGCGGCTCAAAATGAACGAGAATGGGACCTGTTATGTAATGTATCTATTAAACTCCTTGACCTCAAGACCCCCCTCCCCCCTTTTTTTAATTTCCTTTAGCTGGTAGCCTAGTTTATTTTATTTTACCTGGCGGTAGGTTCTGGCGACCATCATCCACTCACTTGATGTAGTGCTGCCTACTTCCTCCTTTATCATTCATTTTCTGTGTCTGCCCTCCTTACTATCTGCTTCTCCCATATTTCCGTAAATAGCAAGAATAAATGGGGAAAAAAATACGTAATTGTTATGAGGGGCTTATGTATGGCCTCAGACGGTGAAGAGGGTGAGGAAATGTGGATGCTACTCCTCCAGTTCCAAAGTCCCCGTCAGTTATGGAAAATTGTTTTGACATCACTCGTAATACGAAAACAGGCATCTCTTTGCTGTGACGGGTTAAGCACTTCAACACGAAGTTGACGATTTTGTAGTTTATTTTTGCCGGTAACAGACGGGTTTAGTCAGCACATGAGAGATCCTAGTAGTAGCAGAAGTAGCAGTAGTAGTAGTAGTAGCAGCAGTAGTAGTAGTAGTAATAGTAGTAGTAGTAGTACTAGTAGTAGCAGTAATAGCGGCAGCCGCTGCCGGCAGCAGCAGCAGTGGAAACAGCAGCAGCAGCAAACTTACGCCCACCTGGACGTGTGCCTAGTGAACTGCAGCTGTTGTTGCCCATCTTCGACAGTCCACCACCCTCCATTCAGAGATCGGGAGGGAGCTGAGGGACGTTGTAGGATCGGGTAATGGAGCCGCAGACTTATATTGGTGTCACCACGCAAAGGCGTCCCTCACTAGCACTGCCTTTAGTGGTAAATGGATTAATAAAGACTGAGTAACTCCTGCAGTCTGAAAGTTATATCCCAAGCTATGTAAAGTCATCTAGGGGTAGCAAAATTAAAAACACGTCGTCCTTCTTTAATATATTTAGTGTTATGATGCATTTTCTTTTACACTCTTACTACATTAAAAATATTTCATTTGCGTTAGGATACATTTTGTTTAAACTGGATACCTTACATTCAACCTTTGTTAACTTGAAAAAAAAAATGACCTCTTGATTATGGCGTTCCAGTGCTACGTAAAAGAAGTCTTTCATAAGGTGAATTAGTGAGATATTTATTTACATAATAATCTTAAAAATACACACTGCTTATTTGCAATGTACTTCCAGCATAGTCATGCTGTTTTCCAGAATGATTTTCTTATAAAAACCATTTCGTTAATTTGACTCTTAGATCGACCTTCGAACCTGCAGATCACTGCAAAATCACAGATTCTGATAACATTTGAAGGATAATTCCACTGCCTGAATGATTTAATGTAAGAAATTCGTGCATGACGTACTGTATATAACCCACTGTTTAAACTCTTATGTTTGTTTAATTAGGCTGTCACAAAGTGTACCCTACTGAAGTATAATCTACTGCAGGAATAAAAGGTAGGCTACTAGCATCACACTGGACATAATCAAGTAAAAATATAAAATCCACGGCCTTCTGTGCTCTACTTGGTAATCTCATTACTACGAGACGTCTCCTCTAAGTTGATAGAGTCATGAGGCCGTAGCAAGAATAAACTTGGAAAAACATAGAGTACTGACAGTCTCCTCTAAACTGATTAATAGCGTTAAGCGGGAACATGCATAAAATCATTAAAGGCATCATTGTATAGAAAAGGTTCAATATCACTCTTCCACTGCTTAACTCTGGAGTCGACTGGTAGGAATTGCATAATGTTCGAATCCGCCTAAAGAAGAGCATAGTAGCAACCAAGGTATACTCTGAATTATATTCATATATATACTGTATGTATAAATACAGACACACACACACACACACACACACACACACACTTGTCGACCGATTGCGTGCCTTGCGTCTATCATAAATGATGTCTGACATGTCGGTCACTATGATAGGTCTCATGATTAATCATTTGCCGACGTGACCTAATTACCAACATATTTTTCTAACTATCACTGAGGCTACTTCAGATCCATTCAAACCCATTCTGGTCACTGCACTGCATAGGTTCGGAAACCCTCAGGCGAGTTTAGGGACATTCATATCCTTTTTTCTTATTTAGAGTCCTCATACTACTTCAGTGTTATGTAGGTCATTTATTATTTTTATTATTATTATTATTATTATTATTATTATTATTATTTTATTTATTTCTTATTAATCATTTATTATTATTATTATTATTATTATTATTATTATTATTATATAGGTCCGGCTTGTCCATTTACCTCCAGTTTAATCCACTGAAGTCGTAAGGGTCACTTCAGGATAACATTGTTTAATTCAGTTTCGCTTAGCTTACTTCCGTCCCTGCCGGCTAATTCAGGTCAGTTTGGGCCATTAAATCTATGTCGGTCTAAATACATTGGTTCTGGTGCTTCCATGTCGTTTCACACTACTTCATACTGACTTACATGCTTCACATCCATTTTGAACAATTCCTCTTAATTCTGGTCAGTGTAAGTTCAAGCAAGAAACCTCATGTCCAGAACACCAAAGTCAAGAAATTGCGGTCCATCGAGGTGATTCAGAGAGCCTGTGACTAGTTCGGTGCAGGTTCAGGTCGGTGGGGCGCCTATCATCCACCCACTTAAAGCAGCGATACTCTATTTTAGGGTAGCTCTACACTGGGTGCCAAGCCAAATGATTTCCTGTAAACTAGGAAATCATTTACAACACTGGGTGGTAACCATATAACCAACCAACACGTGTTCCCTTCGTGTCAACAAATGAATTGGCGGAGGGTTAGTGCCCTGCCCCGGAAAACAGCCAACTAAAAATGCAAACAAGAAGCCTCGGACCAGGACTGACTAACAGGTGACGACTAAGGACCTATCAAGGGACATGGTACGGATTGCGACACGGAATGTATGGGGTGCGAATGACAAGATGAAAGAGAGAGAGATTGCCAGGTGCTTGAGGGGGCAAGAGTGGACATATTATGTGGTATAACTGAGACTAAATGGGGAGGTGAGAGTGAGAGAGAGTGGGAGTATGGATGGGGTATGTGTGCAGGAGTAGGTGAGAATGAGAGGGCAAAAGAGGGAGTATGTATTGTTGTGTGCACGAGATGTAAGGAGAATATAAGATTATGGATCAGTTGTCTCAAGTACTGTGTGGGTAAGACTGAAAGTAGGACTACAAATGTGGGCGACTGTGTGTGTGTATGCTCCAACGCAAGATAGTGCAAGCAGAGTGAAAGAAGAGTTCTGGGCAAATGTGGAAGCATGCATGGAAATGTTTGAAAGGAATGAGAGAGTGTTTCTGACTGGAGATATGAATGGAAAAGAAGAGAATGTGAAGGTGGATGGAGCATTCGGTGAGTGGGGTGTGCCTGCAGACGTGGATGAGAAAGGCAGTGTTCTAGCGGACATTTGTGAGCAGAGGGGGTTGGCGATAGCTAATACCCACTTTAGGCACAAAATGATCCACAGGTATACGTGGCGAGTGATATGAAGGGTAGGTGGTGAACTGAACGAATGGAAGGCAATGACTGATTATGTGTGTGTGGATGACAGCATGAGAAGGTGTGTAATGGATGCAAGAGCATGCAGAGGTTGGGGGAGTGGACTTTCTGACCACCTCTTGGTGGTGGTGAAAGCCAAGGTTCAAATGCAATGAAGGAATAGAAGGAAGGAAGGAGAGGAGGTAACAGTCTATACAAGGAGGGTAGTAAGGTTGCAAGAGGATGAAAAAAAAAAAGCCAGATTATAAGAGTGAAGTGGAGGAGCGTTTAGGTAAATATGATTTGGAGCAGATGGGGGAGGTGGAAGGTGTGTGCAAGATATTCACAGAAGAAATCTGTGCAGCATGTGAGATGGTGTGTGGGGTGAAGAGAAGACTTAAGGGAATACAAGGAACAGCATGGTAGAATGAAGAGGTTAGACAAGCTGAGGCACAAAAGCGGAAAGCATATTGTGAGTGGATGGGAAGCAGAGGCATGGAGGAAAGTGGTAGATGGAAGAAAGAGAGGTAAGTAGATAGGAAAAGAGAGGTGAAAAGATTAGTAAGAGAGAGTGGGAAGAGGGTGGATGAAGAATCTGGAAGGAATTTGAGTGTACAGTGGAATGTAAGGAAACGTTCTGGAAAGAGGCAAAGAGAGTTAAACAGGGTGACAAAGAAGTGAATCAGGGAATGAAAGATAAAAATGGTAGACTGCTAGTGGAAAAGGGTGAAAAAGTGAGCAAATGGAGAGAGTACTTTAAGGAACTGTTTAAAAAAAGAGAATGAAAGTAATGCGATTATAAGTTGCTGGAGAATGGCTGAGAGGAGGGAGATGAGAAGGGAGGAAGAAATCAATAGGATAGAAATAGTGGAAACAATGAAAAAAGTCAAAATGGGGAAAGCCCCAGGAACTGACGGAATGTGTGGTGAAATGCTGAAGCATGGGGAAGAGATAGTAGTAGAGTGGGTATGGAAAATGTGCAGATTGGCCTGGGAGAATGGTAGAGTCCGGGAGGAATGGGAGGAACGTAGAGTCCCAGAGAAATGGAAGTCAGGTATATTTATTCCCCTGTACAAAGGAAAAGGGGGAAAAGTGTGTAGTAATCGTAAGAGCATTTGACTTCCGAGTGTAATAGGAAAAGTATACGGTAGGATACTGATTGACAAAGTTAGAGAAATAACAGAGGAATTAGTTGGAGAAGAACCGGGAGGTTTTAGGAAGGGAAGAGGTTGTGTAAATCAAATATTCATTCACAGGTCTTTAGTGGAATAGATTCTAGAGAAGGGAAACAAGTTGTATCTGGCCTTCATGGATTTGAAGAAAACACATGACAGGCTGGATAGGAAGGAATGTGGAAAGTATTAAGAATATATGGTATAAATGGAAAGTTCTTGAATGCCGTGAAGAGTATGTATGAAGGTGCTAAGGATGCACTGTGTGTGGATAGTGACCTAATTGAATTTTTCTATCTGAGTGCTGGATTGAAACAGGGATGTGCCATGTCTCTATGGTTGTTCAGTCTTTATATGGATGGGGTTATAAAAGAGATACAGGTAGGCAGTGGATACTGAAGCGTCCATAATGAGAGAGGGGAGTGTATGGAAACTTTCTGTACTGTTGTTTGCAGATGATACTGTGATGTTTAGTGAAGACGAATGGGAACTGCAAGGCTTCGTGAATGAGTCTGGGAGAGTGTGAAAAAAACACAATCTAAATGTGAATGTAGGGAAGAGTAAAGTTATTGTCTTCGAGAGAAATGAAGTCGCTAAGTGTACAGTGAATTTGGATAATGAGGAAATGGAAGATGTGAGTGCACTTAAGTACTTGGGTAGTGTGATGAGTAAGGATGGAAGTTTAGAGGGTGAAGTGCTTGAAAGGGTACAAGGAAGAAAGGAGGCTCGTTCTTTGAAGGTAGTGATAAGAAACAGGGAAGTGAGCATGTAAGTAAAAAAGTTGCTGCATGATAATGATACCAACTCTAACGTATGGAAGTGAAACTTGAACCCTGTTGGAAGGACACAAGTCAAGAGGGAGAGCAGCGGAAATGAGTTATTTGAGAAGAGCGTATGGAATTACATGAAGAGACAGACTGACAAATGAGGAAGTGAAGAAGCATTGTGGTGTGGATGTGGATGTGTCGGAAAGTGTTCGGAGGAACACACTGAGGTGGTTTGGCCATATTGAGAAGATGGAGAATGAGAGACTAACGAGAAAAGTGTATGTGAGTGAAGTGGAGGGGGAAAGGGGAAGGGGGAGCCGAGGATGAAATGGAGGGATGGAGTGGAGAGGTATATGAGAGAGAGGGGAGTGAGCTGGGAGCAGTACAGTGAAATGGCGTGGGACAGGGCGACGTGGAGGCGATTTGTTTGTGGCATCCCTTATGGGATTAAGGCATCTGGCAATAGATAGATTCATAGACACGTTTATTCAGCTTCAATGAGGCCATGTCAGTTTCAGTTAAACACTTCAGCTCCATCCAGGCCCAGTTTGGTCCACTGAAATCCACTGAAGTCCAGTTACATTTGAATAAGTCATTCTAGTGTCTTAGAGATTCTCCACAAAGTTCATTTTCAGTCAGGGCAGCTCTGGGGTGGGATTCATAAACATATTTATAACCGATTTAATGGTGTTACTTTGATTTCTTTTGGCAGAAAGAACTACATGGCATGACTTTACATTCTCCTTTCCTTGCCTTTCCTGCAGAAAATGAATAAGACCTACAATAATTTTCCTCCCGACTACTATTTTGTTTTGCAAGAGGAATAAATGACATTGGAAGATTCTGTACTTAACTTTACTTGTCCTTGAAAAAAAAAAAAAAAAAGCTTAAGTTACGACTGAGAATTTATTGGATAATTTTAACCATTAACCACGGTTCATTCACGAATAGTTAAGTCATTTAGGTCCCACTGGGTCACATCAAGTCTACCCAGGTCATTACTTCGTTCAGTACGATGATGGATTTTATATAATGTTCATGCTACCTGTTAACAGTTTTATAAACACGTAAGATGGTTCATACAGGTAGAGCTTAATGGAAACGATTTGAACCCATTCACAGTCAGAGGTCTCCCAAATTTTAAAGTAATGGTCAAAAAGTAGTAATAAAAAACGAAAAATGCATCACCTTTTTTGAAGTGGTTAACATTCAGTACAGCCAAGATATGTCAGCTGAGATTCGTTCAGGCCAGTTCAGACCACTTTAAGTTCAGTTAGACACGTTACATCCAGTCCAGCCCAGTTAGGTAAATTCGGGTCTATGTTGGTCTATTTCGGCCAATTCAGGTCCAGTAAGTCAAATTAGGTCCGGATAGGTCAACTGAGAAGAAAGTAGGCCATTGCAAGCTACTCAAATGTGGATGGAATGGTATCCGAAATATTAGAGATAAATGCCTACACCAAAGAAATGGAACCTCATGTTATTTGCCTAAATAAAACAAAATTAACCCCAAGGATATCCAATGACACCCTAAGTTTTGATGAATACAATATATGGAGAAGAGACAGAAACTTGGAAAAAGGAGGAGTTATGATATTAACAAAGAAAAAAACTCCAAGTCAAAGAGATAGAACTAGATATACCCTCACAAGTGGAATTAATTGCAAGTCTATTAGGAATGCTAGGTGCATTGAGATCTACAGTGTGTACAGCTAATTCATGTTCATTGAAGTCAAATGAATTCACCCGAGAAAATTCAGCTAGGCAACATTCAAGATCATCTGCATTCATCTAGAAACATTAAGGACAGCCTAGATTCATCTGACAATCTAAATCTGAGAAATTGAGAAATTCCGGCCCATTTCCGTTCATTTAGGCACGTTCAAGTAATTTTTCTTATGCATTTGTCTCACAGCCTATGTTAGAAAGCCTACTGTATTTCTAAGGTTCAGATGTGACCATCATACACCGAAAGAGATCAGATCTCCAGCATCACTAACACTTTACCACTTGTGCCCCTGTATCTCCATCGCTAATGTGATACGCTAGGGATATAATTACATTCCACTCTGGTGTTGTGGTATTAAACAGAGGTATATTTGTGTCATTTCTGAGAGGCAATATGGAAGAGCACTGAAAATGGTATTACCTATTAAACAAAATTCCTCCAACTATTCTCCACTACATTTGGGGTTGAAGTAATCCAGCTGTCATTTTAAGCACACGTTAAGTACAGATCTAACTGACTCTTGGATTCCTTCACTCACGTCCTGTTAAGTCACTTTAGGTTCACCAACACTATTCTTTTCACCTCATTCGCTAATAATTCAGATCATTCCTGCCAATCCATGTGCAAAACGTCAGTCGGCTCCGAGGAGTTAATTTATACCTTTTCGAGGGGTGAGTGTAGGGGTGGAGGCAGGAAAGCAAGAAGGGGGTGGGTTGGGCTTGGTTGTTGGGGAATGGTTGAGAATGACAGGGAAATTATGCACTAAAAATGGAATTTGAAATTTGGTGGTTAAGCATTAAGCTTCTATAAATTCGGGGAAAATAAGAAGTAAGAAAGAAATGGAGTGGCAAGACAGATGTGGTCGGTATGGGCTGGGGTGGTGGTGAGGTTGGACAGGAAGAGTGGGCATTGTAGGTTGTATGGTAAAGATTTCTCTTGTAGAATCGATGGAGATAGGAGCATAAAAAGACGCGGTGGACAGATAAGAGAGGGCGGGATTGGATCGGGTAGTGGGTAGGTAGTGGGCCATGACAGGAGAAGAATGCCCAGTGACGATGGACGATATAGGAAAGCCAGTAAATTGTAAGTCAACGATTTCTTCTAGAAATTCGAATGAAGGGGTGCGGGGCAAAAAATGGGTCAGGTAAGCGAGCAGTAGAAGGAAGGATGGGCTGGATGATGATGGGCGGTAAGGATGGTGGTGGGTGGTGGGGCTGGTGGTGGGTGGTGGGGCTGGTGGTGGGCAGTATGGCTGGTGGTGGGTGGTGGGGCTGGTGGTGGGCAGTATGGCTGGTGGTGGGCAGTACGGCCGGTGGTGGGTGGTCGGGATAGTGGTCGGTGATGGTGATAATTGTGGGTGATAGGGAAAGCTGTGCATGGTAGGGATGGTTGTGGGTGTTAGGGATGGTTGTAAGTGGTAGGGATGGTGGTAGGTGTTAAGAACGGTGGTGGGTTGTAGGGTTTGTAGTGGGTGGAAGGAATGGTGATGTATGGGAGGGATTGTGGTGAGTAATAGGGACTGTGGTAACTAGTGGGGATGGGGGTGAGGAGTACTGTAGGCAGGAAGTAGACTGACGTTTTATGTGAGGAGGTGTTTGCGGTTGGAAGGTTTATCTCTTCATCCCAGGGACACCATTGTTACATAATTCTTGTAACTTCCAGACAATTTACTAAGCTTTGGAAGGATGCTTTGTATTCAGGAGGCCAATGAGATACGGCTTGGGTTTATGCCAGGCAAAGGGACCACAGATACCTGATGCCATATTCACTGTTCGAGAGCTTCAGGAAAAATGTATAGGAATGGAAAGGGATCTGTACTTTGTTTTTGTTAATATAGAGAAGGCCTTTGACAGAGTCCCTAAGGAGATGGTGACGTGGACAGTGAGAAAACTTGGGATCGAGGAGTGGCTGGTTAGAGTGGTTATGGCTATGTATGTGGGTTCTCGCACCCAGGTGAGAGTGATGTATGGGTGATGAGTTTTCCACGAATGTTGGTGTACATCAGGGGTTAGTCTTGAGCCCTTTGTTGTTTATCATGGTATTCTAAGCCTTTTCACGTAACTTCAGAAATGGACTCCCGTGGAAGATGCTTTATGCCGATGATTTGGTGTTGATTCCAGATTATGAAAGGGAGGCGGAGAAAAGATTTAGGAAGTGGACGGATGGTAAGGAGCACAAAGGCCTGTGAGTAAATGCAGATAAAACACGCCCACAAGACAGTGGGAAGTAATTCCATCTTGTGCTGCGTTTGTACTAAGTGGGTGCACAAAAGATGTGGTGGTATTAGAGGTAGACTGCGAGATAATGCTGACATCAGGTGTGCGATGTATTGGGAAGAGCATGTGGAGATTGTCAAGCGTGACAGGACGGAATTGATGGTGAGTCTCTCGAGTGTGTCGAAGAGTTTTGTTACCTGGGAGACATGTTATGTGCTGAAGGTGGGGCTGGAGGTGGTTCTGTGGCTAGAGTGAGGAGTGATTGAAGAAGTTCATGGAGCTGTTGCCTCTCCTGACTTTGAGAGGGCTCTCCCTCCGTGCTATGGGATCTTTCTATGCGGCATGTGTTAGGAGTGTAATGCTGGTAGTGAGACCTTGGCAGTAAAAAAGGAGGATATTTGCAGGCTCCAACGTACAGAAATGACAATGATTAGATGGATATGCAGTGTGTCCTTGAAATACAAGACCTGGAGAGGCTAGGGTTACGATGGAAGAGTTAAGAGGAAGGATGGGACAGAAGTGCATTGGTGCTGTATTGAGGAGAGGTAGGCTGAGATGGTCTGGGCATGTGGAAAGGATGGGGGATGACAGTTGGGTGCAGAAAGTGAGAAGTGCTAACGTTAAGGTTAGGGTTGCCAGAGGCAGACCGAAGAAGACCTGGGACAAGGTCACAGAGTGTGACCTTAGTGATAAGGAACTGACTAGGGAGGCTTCCAGAGATCTAGCAGCATGGAGATCCGCCATTAGGTGACAAAGCCGATGCATGCAAGCATGCTGGAGCCTTTATAAACAAAACGAAACGAAACGAAAGGAAGTCTCTCCTATGCCACATACAATCATCTGACGATTGCCAAAATAAATATACAATAAACTACGAAATCGGAGTGAAGCTGTTAGTTAATTATGAATATCGGTACTGATACAGTAGCTACTCTTTATAAGTAAAGTAATATGTTCAAATTGTGTATCCTTAGCATCTGTATTATATGAACATCACTGTTTGCCAGCAGCATGATATTCACTTTTTGTCTTGCCGTTTTTTTGAGATGCACGTGATATCGGTTGCATCATCAATAAATAATGTGTTCCCAGAGAAAGGATAATGGCGCAGGCTATGTCTATTAATATGACATCGAGGAAATATGATTGTGGAGGTATACAAGTCAAACCTAATATCTGATTGACTCTTTATGATAATCATATTTTTCCCACGTTCGTCCACTGCATGCCCCTATTATCTTATCTTCTTCCTTAGTGAATGAACCAGAATTTCACCTAGATACTCCTGGCATAACAAGGACAGAGAGAAAGAACGCCATCTGCCTCTGTCGTTTCAGCAGAGGCGTAACGTTACCATGTACGAGTATGTTGTTCATGGCATGTACTCTTGAATCAGAGGACTTAGTATTATTATCTTTTTCCCCGCAACTTCCATGCAGTTTTATTCAACGTAAGTGGTTCTTTCTGAAAGGGTTAACGCTATTATCTAACCCCCAGGTTCGAAATTTCCAAAGGTGAATAAAATCGTCCAGGGATAGCAAGAAAATAATAAAGATGACGTCCTCGGGTTTGGCCTAAAAAAAAATCCAACGACAAAATGAGTTGTGCAGTCATACCAGTACGATTTCCGCCATACTAGACCATAAAGTGCCGAACATTCTACAACAGTGATATCAAATGTGCCCGGTAGAGGGGTGGCCTGTAGTACTGATGGATGAAAGTTCGATTTTTTGCTGGGGCTGGGAACAGTTTAAGGATTTAAATTTCATAAAGCAGACTTTACTAATCTACCAGGAGACCCGCCGACACGTAAAAATATCCCCGCTAATGCCAATACACCAGTCCTGTATGATACAGTCCTAGCATGTAGTCAGTAAGGACGGTGGGTTTTATCGCCGAGGTGGTGACGGGTAGGTGTATGGCACATAGGAGGAATACTGGGCCTTGGGAACAGGTTGTGACGTTTATGTCCAGAGTCGGACACATAAAAAAAAAAACAGATTACGTATTTCACTTATTTATTTGTATTTTCAGAGTTTCTTTATTCCTCAAAACAGGATAAGCTTCTTGGATTGGAGGGTTAGATATAGCCTTCATTCGCCCATTGACTACCAGGGTGCGCACATAAGTCGAAAGAAGTTGTCCGGTAGCGGGGAAAATATCACATAACATTCGCTGTCTGAAGGTGTTCATTAGCTAAATGCACAAACGATAAGATCAGAGCAGCTGCGGGAAAAAAAACAACTTTTCCATCCAACTAGGTTACCATTCGTTACTATCTTTCTTAGTCTCTTTAGGTTATCTTCATTAGCTTCATCTGTATTTTATGTTTTTGCCTCGTTCTCGGTTTCCTCATTACTCACCCTTTAACTTAACTCTGTACACGTCTGTGGTAGTTGAGGGTGCTTACCATCCATTCTGTGGATGTAGAGCTTTAAACAGTTG
>JAGKTI010019151.1:0-17188 GCA_018397915.1 Birgus latro | reverse complement strand
ATTGTACCGTTGGCCTACGAGAAAGTTTCTTCTCCCCCCCCAACAATCAAAAAAAAATTATAATAATAATAATAACAACAGGCTCTTGGCTGAGCCAAACTCCCAGCTAGCACAACGGATTTAGAGAGTGATGTTAAAGCTGGCCTAAGTACCGGCCGTGATTTAATTCAAAAGTTGTGCTAACGCAGAGTAGCAAACTGTATTAAATAACAGAGTGGAGTAATTAAACACAGTTAATAACTTTAACAAAGCTCAAGAAAAGAACTGTGAATTTATTAATTACAAAGAAATGAATTTACGTTACATGAAATTCAAATCAAATAAAGGAATGCACTCACTCGCTCAAACACTCAGATAACGGCTAAATATTTCAAAAAGCTTAGCCTAGGAAAAAACCAGAAAATACTGATCGGTATGGATGAAACAGAGCTGCTGTGACGATCACCAAAGTGGGTGGGGCTGCAGGAGACACGCCAATACAAGCTGAAATCTGAAAAACGCTAGAAAAGCACAGAGCCTTTGAGAGGCGTCCCGCGTCGCGCCGCGTCTACAAGCAAACTGAGCTCTGATTCAAATCGGCGGCGAGACGAGCGTGGGAGATGCGCGCGCCGGCGTGTAACGGCTAATGCGCCAACAGACAATTGAAATTTATGGGACGATGTCACGACTCACTCAACACAACGTTACAATGTAGAAAATTCGTGACAGTGATGAATGAGAAGTATGATGCTTACAGTCAATGTTTATATGGGAATTTTAACAGTACAATATACTATATTGCAGCAATAGCCTATTGAGCGACAGGACTTGATGATTACTTTATATTCTGTACTAGTTTCCTCATGGCTACACTTTTACTACTAAGCTCTGTGTTTTTTTTTCTGTGCTTTTGTGTTCTTCAATAACTATCTTGCAGTAGAAATGCAAGCGAGCATTGAGAAACTTACTTAGAAGCTTGTGTTTGAGGTTGTGACAAGTAGGAATATCATAACCTTTTTTTTTTATTTTATTTATTTTATTTTTTAATGTGTCCGACTCTGGGCATAGGCTTCACAGCCTGCTATCAAGGCCCAGCAGTCCTCGTACATACCATACACCTCTACATGTCACCACTTCGGCGCTACCACCCACAGTCCATATTGAATACATGCTAGGGCTGTCTCATACAGGACTGGAGTATTAGTATTAGCGGGGGTAATTTTACGACAACCTTGGAGAGAGTTCCAACATACCTGACCTCTTCTTTACAGCTAATCCTTCTGCTTATGCTGTTAATCTTTCGTTTCCGTTGGGTTCCTCCGATCAAAACCTTATCACCTTAACCTGTCCCATTGCTCCTGGAGGCCTGTGGACTCTCCCAACAAGCGTCGGTTGTGGCATTTTGGAGCTGCTGATTGTGAGACCCTTAGGCAATACTTCTTTTATTTTCCCTGGAATGATTATTGCTTCAGTGGCCAGGAGCCATCAGAGTGTCCCTTGTGCATTACAGAGGTTATTCTCTTGGGCATGGAAGCATACATTCCTTTCTCATAATTATCCTTTGACTACTGTAAAAAAAAAAAAAAAACGAGGTTTAATCACGCTAGTTCTAACACTGTCCACAACAAGGAAAAGGCCTACAAAAAGTATCAGAGACAACAAACCCCTGAATCTCATTTTTGTGTTTCTGCCTGAATCGTGCTAAGTCTTTTCTTACCTCTGCTAAAAATAATTTCATTCGTATTAAATGTGCTGAACTCTCCAACTCGAATTCTTCCCTCTCCTTCTGGCACCTTGCCAAAAATCTTTCTAACAACTTGACCTCATCATCCTTCCCTCCTCTTTTCCACTCTAATGGCTCTATAGCTATTTCTTTTACTGATAAAACAAAACTCTTCACTCAAACTTCCTCTTCCAGTTCCACCTTAAAAGATTCCAGTGCTGTTCCTCCATCACTTCCCCCTCCCCCCCTCATTTTCTCATGGCTGACATTAAGATTTCTTCAGTTGATGTTTTTTTCTACCATTGTTGGCCTCAATACTAACAAGGCACATGGGCCTGATGGGGTCCCTCCTGTTGTCCTCAAGAACTGTGCTTTTGTGCTTACACTCTGCCTAGGTAAATTCTTTTGCCTTTGTCTGTCAACCTGTACCTTTCATTCTTGCTTGAAGTTTGCTCTCATTCAGCATCTTAACAGAAAAAAGTTTAAAGCATCTTTTCTGGCACAACCTTCTTTCTTTTCGCCAGTATGGGCTCCGCCAGGGACGCTCCACTGGCGATTTTCTCACCTACCTTTCAGACTCCTGGTCATCCTCCTTTCGGGACTTTGGCGATAGCTTTGCCATTGCACTTGACATCTCAAAGGCTTTCAATCGAGTCTGCCATAAATCTTTAAACTTCAAAACTGCCCTCGTATGGCTTCTATCCTTCTATCTATGGCTTCATCTCTAGGTTCCTTTCTGGTCGTTCTATTGCTGCTGGTGTAGATGGCCACTGTACTTCTCCTAGAGCTATCAATAGTGGTGTTCCTCAGGGCTCTTTCTTATCACCAACTCTCTCCCTTTTATTCATCAACGACCTTCTAAGCTGTACATCTAACCCTATCAACTCACATATGCTGATACCTCTTCCCTTCACCTTTCCATTCGTTTCCCACACTGTCCATCTCAGCAGTTACTTCAACAAACAAGGGATGAGGCTATGGCACACCTAATGTCTGACTTGCCTCATATCTTTGATTGGGGTAAAAGTAATCGTGTTGTTTTTAATGCATCAAAAACTCAGTTCTTACATATATCAACCCGAGAACATCTTTCAGAGGAGTACCCACCAATTTTTGATAAGATCCTGCTCGTGCATCATCTTTAATTATACTTGGGGTTTCATTCTCTTGGGATTTATCTTGGAAAGATCATATTGCCTCTCTTGTAAAATCTGCTTCCAAGAGATTAAGTGTGCTAAACCAACTCCTTGCCATCTTTACGCCCGCACAGTATTTGACTTTATACACGGGCTTTGTTCGCCCACGTGTAGAATACAACCCTCATGTGTGGCCTTTGGTTCTTTCTTCCTTGCATTAAAAAAGAAAAAAAAAAGACTTTCATACCACCATATTCCACACCTGTGAATCACTGTTGCTTATCCTGTACAGTTCACACAACCCTCACACATTACATAAACCGTCCCATATCATGTCATGCCAAAGCTTCACATCTGCATTTAATGTGGACTTCTCACTTTCAAGCAGCCACTTTGCAGTCTTCACAAATTTTTTTTGGTCTGTTTTTATCGAGGTCTTCCTGGCACTGATCACTTTGCTTTACTGAGCATCCACTACCCTTTACTTCCTTGAAACATAAATTTTACTTCTCTGTTATATCACTGCAGTGAAATACTTCAGCTCTTTCACTACTTCATATCGCTTGGCATTTACCAACACTTCACACTCTGGGTCACCTTTTCTCTGTTCGACGTTACCTTCATTTATCTACGTAATTTACATTAGACCTTTTCGTTTGCAAGTATTCCAAAAGCTTTAAACCACTAATAGAAAGTACCAAACTATCATTTGCATACATTACGTTAGAGATACTCCATCCCTTGCCATGGATCACCAACATCACTCCTCTTTCCATTATTACACATATGTTCACGGAGCAAGAACTGGTGTTGTGTGTGTGTGTGTGTGTGTGTGTGTGTGTGTGTTTTAACAAAATAACCAAAACAGTTTTTATCCTATTTTAGCCAATCTGGTAGAAGAACTGAAAGTCAGCCAATGAGTAAAGTTATTTATCTTAAGAACAATAAGTCAGAGGCTAAGATTACAGGGCTAGGTCGAATTCTGACTTAGCAAAATCAGCTCAAACAGTTTTTATGCCCTCTAACCCAAACTCAGGGAAAGCATTGAAGATTAAGCAAAAATAAAAGCGTTTTGTTTTTTTTAAACAGTTGGTCAAAGGTCACGTCTACAGGGCAAAGGTCAAAGGTCGACCCGTGTGTGTGGTTGTTAGCAAAATAATTCACGCAGTTTTTTTTCGATATTAGCTAAACTTGGGGACAGGGCAACATTAAAGGGGTTCAGTGTTGAGCTGAATCAGTCAAAGGTACGATGGCAGGAACGCTTTAAATTTATTCTCTAACAACATGACTAAGACAGTTTTGATCTGATTTGAATAATTTCTGGCGTATTAGTTGTGCGTCATCCAAAAGATTGACTTTTTTTTTTTTTTTTTAGAACAACAGATCAAAGTCTAAGTTCATATGACAAAACATACTAAAGCAGTTTTTTTTCCATAGAGACTGTTTTCTTCTTTAAGGTACAGGTTAAAACAAAGATAAAGGATATCAATTTTTAAAACAACGATTCAGAGGGCCAGGTCACATGGAAAGATCAAAGGTCAGAGTCAATGGAAAGATTCAGGTCAATTAGTATTGATCTGAATCGAATCCAAGTTGGTGGAAGGGTTAAAGGTTACCCAAAAATGAACCCCAAAAATGATGCAATTCGTTTTGGAGAGCATTCTGTCAAAGGTCACCGCCAGGGCAATGTCAAATATTGGGTCCTTAGACCACTTGATGGGCGTGGTTGCTGCATTCCGTAAGTACTCCATCTTGCTACTTCTCATACCACTCTCACAACTTTGTCAATTGTCAGTAACTCTTGTTTTGACAACTGGCACTAGCACTTTCTGATGCAAAACCCTTCACGCAGAAATCCATCCACCTTGACACATAAATTACTTCTATCATAATTATAATCTCTACGTGATTCACTCAGTGCACACGTAACACCATCCGTAATCCCTCCATCTCAGGCATCTCAGTCACGTTCTTCCTTTTCTTCCACTACTTTTCAGCTTTGATATCCCAGAAACTTGTTCCTTTCTTACTATTCGAAACTCTTCCAATGTCACACATGGCTTTAGCTTTCTTAACTAAATGTTCCTTACATACGCTCTATACATTTCGTAAATCCATTTCATTCAAATCCATTGATCGCATTCCCTTCATTACCTCTTGTTCATATTAATTTGCCACTCTATTTCTTATCAGCATCTTCACTTATCTTCTTTCACTCATAGTACTCCTCTAGCTCACTTTCTTTCATGCTGCTTTCAGTTTCACGTTCCATACAGCAATTATATGATCAGGCATCCTCTCACCGCCCTCTCTTATCTTTCGTGCCAATAACCTACCCAAGCAATTGTTCTGTCCACAAGCACATATTCAGTCTGTTTTTTTACAACATTCTCCCCAGTCTTTCGGTGCCATATTTTTTCTCTAGCCTTAGTTGTGTTTAACTTTGAACTGAGCATTCATAACTTTCTTCACCGACTTCAGTTCATTATCGTTTTTCGTTGAATCTAAAATTACTCATACCACCAATCACAGGATAGCATTAGTTCCTCTTAACATGTGGTGTACCATTCTGTCTAGTTGATTTCATATCTTATCACTCTCTCGCACCTCTGTACCACAAGATGCTAACGTAATAATTAAGCTACATTCACCATCTCAAACTTGACTTCAAGATGAACATCAGTTTCATACATTCATAATCATTCTTTCCTGACCGTCATCATTCGTCCATTATAAACCAGTTGTTTTTTTCGTTTTAGTATTCACTGATGTCCACCAAAGCAAAAGATTGGACTTCACTTTGGCCAGGTCGTGGTTGTGTTCTCAGACGTTCTTCACTTCTCAGAGTTTCCTTAATTTTGATCATGTTGAACTTTCAGATTTCTTCACTCTTCCTGTTGCTGATTGTCTTTTTACCTTCTCTTGCTTCCGTCTCAATCATCCCCATCTTACTGACTTTTTTTTTTTCCCCTCGTTAGGTAGACAGTTACTTTCCGATGGTATTGTTGCTGTGTTGCGCCCTACATCTGTTAGGTTTGCTTCCATTATTATTATTCTGAAGAGGCTTTATTTATTTCTTCTGTTATCATATTGCTTATCTAATAGCTGCGAGTAAATATTTTGAAGTAGTCAGCTTAAATCAAGCCATCTCTCTTACACCATGTAGGTCTCTCTCTCTCTCTCTCTCTCTCTCTCTCTCTCTCTCACTCTTGTATAAATGACATCACTATGTTTTGGCCACATTTGCATTTTGTCTGTGGCGATAAAATGCCGTTTGCTTTTTGTCCACTGTTTTTACTCCATTTCAACTTTTTCCCGCAAATCCCACTGAAATAACTCTGGGTATCCATTCCAGTATGTTCTTTGGCAGTCTTACCTACGTATTCGCTCATACTTTACTATTACACTGGAATTTTACGATACAAAAACATACAAGGTTCTGTATTAATCCACTGTGTCTCCCCCACCACAATAAAACTTACAAGCTTTTCATAATACTGTAGCCTATAATTCGTTATATATCATCATCATCAATCATTGTCAGTATCATCGTCATCAGTTTTCATCATCATCAATCATCAATCGTCATTATCATCATCATCATCATCATATCATCATCATCAGTCATTATCACATCCATTTTTCTTGCCTAAAGATGAGCTAACATCCAGAAATGAGGAATGAGCTGACATGAAAGTGGGAGAGTCTTGAACGGCATTCCCAGTAAAACAGGCAACACAATTCTTCACACATCATCCAAGCTCCTATCTTAAATCTTTTTTTTGCAGATCGTGATGTGTTGCTTGTTATAATAGTGAATGGGATCTTTGCTGACTGATTCAGTGTTTTCTGAATGTCTGGCCAGTGTGATATGATATAAATATAGAATGAAGAATGTTGATGGTTTTTGACAGGAATGGTAATTTTCAGGTTGACTTTATGGTATATGGAGAGCAGACATTAGCTGGGTTTTTGTGGCGCTGTGTATAAATGAGAGAGAGAGAGAGGTAGGCGGGCGGGCGGACAGACGGATGGACGGACAGACTGACACAGAGACGGACAAACACAGAGACGGACACAAAAACTGACACTGAGATGGACACACAGTCAGACACAGACATGGACACACAGACAGACACAGACATGGCTACACAGACAGTCACAAAGATGGACACACAGACAGACACAAAGATGGACACACAGTCAGACACAGACATGGAGACACAGACAGACACAGACATGGACACACTGACAGACGCAGACATGGACACACAGACAGACACAGACATGGACACACAGACAGACACAGACATGGACACACAGACAGACGCAGACATGGACACACAGACAGTCACAGAGATGGACATAAGAGACAAGCAGACGGACAGAAAGACAAACACAGAGACAGACACGCAGACACAGAGATGAACACACAGACAAACAAAAATGGACACGCAGACATACACAGATGGACACACAGACATACACACAGACAGACAGAATAGGAAGTGGAGAGCAGAGTGCCTAAGGGAAGGAAAGTGGTCAGTGCTGTGAATATGGAGGAGGAATCGAACAGCATGGCCATACTTCACACTTTAAGAAATGACACTGAAACTCTGGTATAGGATTAGAGTGAAAAATCAAGAGTAAGAGGAACGGAAATGTGGCTACCTAGGAATATAAGTGAATTGCGTAGAGTGAATAGGATAACAAAAACATGTGGTTCGCGAAAGATACGGCATAAAGAAGTTTGTTGACAATAGGGTAGATGAGTTCGCTTCAAAGATAGGGTCGTATGGAGTGAGAAAGAGCACCTTCACGTGGTGGCATCGATATGGCCCAGAAGCTCCACTACCCAGTTATACCAACGTCTCTCAACTTTTTCCCTATCCTCCGCAGGCAAAATGTTGATATATATTGCAGATAGGCAAGTCCAGCCTTCAAACCACCGGGTTCACTTTCAGATGAAGTTTAGACTATAACTTACTAAGAATAGATGGTGAAGCGGGAATAGGCCATGTGGGTGAGCTTGAACGTGGGAGGAGACGTTGTAGGTCAAGAACATGGTGGCTGGATACATGAAATAATTTGTGTGAGAAAAAGAGGAATGGATATCCATACATACTGTATTTAAATCCGTCTCGAATTTAGGTCACCGTCTCATACTTAAGCTGGAAAAGGAACTGTGTAGCTACTAGAAATGAGGTGCACAAGTTCCAGACAAAAAGTTCAACCTATAGGAGAGACATTCTCTGGAAGAATTATTTCTCAGGTTTCTGCAGACCAGCTGGAGTATCAGATAGCAGTATAGGCCAGGGAACGACCTTACCACTAACCCGCCTCACGACTCTCCTCCCGTGCCAAGCAGTGAGAGATCCGCTTACAGGCACGGCCAACCAGAGTCTGGCTCACTCTCCCGCCACATCACAATCCAGGCAGACTCAGACTCAGGCCACTGAGGAAGGGCAGCTCAGAGGCCACAGAATTGGCAGAATGTTGTGTGTCACCCATTTTGCCAATATATATAAACGATATGGAGTGCCTCCCTTATTTTACTTAATTTTTCACCTAGTAGTGATCATTTCTTCATGAGAATAAAGTTTCAAAGAACTCCGTGATCAGGATTCAGAAATTTTGATACAGATAATTCTTGCTAAAAGTACCCAGGGCTAACTGGTAATGCTGTCGTCTGTTGCACCTGCCACAATTCACAAACCAGGAGCAAACTATTACAGTCAAGTCAGCTTTAGTAGTATGGATTTCTTCTTTGGTTGTTCTTTATGCGTACCAAATTACCACTAGATACAGGAGTAGCTGTCACAACAAGTAACTACACTATTTCTTTTTTTGTTTTTTTCTTAAATGCAAGGAAGAAGGTATGAAAGGCCGCGGGCCTGTAAATTGTTCCCTTCGAGAAAAAACAAAAAGAAGGTAACAGACAACCAAAATTAAGATCCATTCATTTCGAGATGTTTAGACACACTGCGTTTGAATGACTGGAGATCATAAGCATTAGGAAAAACAGACAGAGGGAGACAGTTCCAGAGTTGACCTGTTGCATACATGAAGGACTGGGAGTAGCGGTTACCTCTTGCAATAGAGAGTTGGACAGAAAAGGGATGAGAGTTTGTTACCAGATGGGTGCCGTATGGCTGAGGGATGCAAGCAGACAGTTCAGTGGATCAGTGACCATTGAAGTACCGATAGAAAAGACATAAAGATGCAACAGTGCAGCGAAGAGACAGAGGTTGAAGGGAGCCAGTAAGAGGAAGAGAGTTAAAATGAGACAAAAAAACCTTTGACTCCACCCTGTTGAGAAGAACTTTGTGTGGGAATCCTCCCCACACAGTGTGAGTTGTACTCTACACAGGGGCGAATAATGCCCGTGGATAAAGGTAACAACTGTGCAGAGGGTAAAGAAGGTATGGAGTCAGCTTAGCACATCCAATCTCTTGGAAGCGGATTTTACAAGTAAGGTAATATGTTCTTTCCCAGATAAATCCCAAGAGAATGAAACCTCAAGATTGTTTAATGATTATCTAGGATTAAGCTGGATATTGTTAAAGATTAGTGGGTAGTCGTGTGGAAGGTTTTGTCGGATTGATAGATGTATGAACCGAGTTTTTGATGCATTAAACACAACAAGGTTATTTTTACCCCAAGCAGATACGTGAGCCCAAGTCAGACATTAGGTGTGCCACAGCCTCATCTCTCTTTTGCTGAAGTAACTGCCGAGATTGACGTTGCGGAAAGCGA
The DNA here is from genome assembly GCA_018397915.1 of Birgus latro. Lineage (NCBI taxonomy): Eukaryota > Metazoa > Arthropoda > Malacostraca > Decapoda > Coenobitidae > Birgus > Birgus latro. Next base: position 7,594 of record JAGKTI010019151.1, on the reverse strand, counting down.
ATGGAAAGGTAGAGGGCGAAGTCATCAGCGAATGAGTGGACAGGGTTAGATGTACAGCTTAGAAGGTCATTTATGAATAATAAGAAGAGAGTTAGTGATAGGACAGAGCTCTGAGGAACACCACTGTTGATAGCTCCAAGACAAAAATGGTGGCCGTCTACAACAGCAGCTATAGAACGACCAGAGAGGAAGCTAGAGATGAAGGCACAGATAGAAGGTTAGAAACCGTAAGACTGCAGTTTGGAAATTTAAAATTTATGCCAGACTCGATCGAAAGCCTTTGAGATGTTTGGTGCAATGGCAAAGCTTTCGCCAAAGTCTCGAAAGAAGGATGACCATGAATCTGAAAGGAAGGTGAGAAGATCGCCAGTGGAGCGTCCCTGACAAAACCCATACTGACGATCAAAAAGGTTGTGATAGGAAAGATGCTTTTAAATTTCTTTGTAAAGAATAGACACAAAAACTTTTGAAATACAGGATGTTAAAGCAATTGGGCAAAAGTTAGAGGTCTGGGAATGGTCACCCTTCTTTGGGACTGGCTGAATGAGAGAGCAAACTTCCAGCAAGAAGGAAAGGTGCAAGATGACAGACAAAGGCAAAAGAGTTTACCTAGGTAGGGTGTAAGCACAGAAGCACAGTTCTTGAGGACAACAGGAGGGACCCCATTAGGCTCAAATGCATTGTTAGTTTTGAAGGAAGTAATGGCAGAAAATACATCAGTTGAAGAAATTTTTATGGAGGCCATAAGGAAGTCAGAGGGGGAAAGAGATGGAGGGACAGGGCCGGAATCGTCTAAGGTGGAACTGAAGGAGAAAGTCTGAGCGAATAGATCTGCATTATCAGGATATGAAATAGCTACAGAGCCATCAGAGGGGAAAAGAGGATGGAAGGATGATGAAGTAAAGTTGTTAGAAAGGTTTGTGGCAAGGTGTCAGAAGGAGTGGGCTGAATTTGAGTTGGAGAGTTCGGAGAAATTAGTAAGATGAAATTATTTTTAGCAGTGAAGAACAGACTTAGCACGATTCCGGGCAGAGACATAAAAATGGTGAGATTCAGGGGTGGGTTGGCTCTGGAACCTTTTGAAGGCCTTCTCCTTGTTGTGGACAGAATTAGAACAATTGTGATTAAGCCAAAGTTTTTTCGCATTAGTCAATGGATGTTAGAAAGGAACGTATGCTTCCATGCCCAAGAGAATTACCTTCGTAATATGCGTGGCACACTCAGATGGCTCTCGGCCATGGAAGCAATGATCATTCTGGTGAAAGTCAAACAAGAACAGCCTGAGGGCCTTCCAATCAGCAGCTCCTAAGTGCCACAATCGGTGTTTCATTGGAGGGTCCACAGGCCATACTGGAGCAATAGGACAGGTTAAGGTGATAAGATTGTGATTGGAGGAGCCCAATGGAGAGGAATGATTAACAGTGTAAGGAGAAGGATTAGTTGTAAGGAAGAGGTCAAGTATGTTGGAACTCTCTCCAAGGCGGTCATGGTTATGGGCAGCGTACTGTACAAGCTGGTCTAAGTCATTAACGCGCCGTGTCCCGGCAGATTTTTCACCAATCCCCACCCCCCCAGTCCCGGCAGATTTTTCACCAATGGCCCCCCCCCCCCCAAGTCCCGGCAGATTTTCATTTTTTGGGGGGCTAAAACCTCAACTTTATATGAGAAATGTCGAAAATTCAGAGAGAAAGTGCTCACCTGAGCTTAGAAGTGCCCTGCACAGGTGACATTCCTCTCATCTGGTACCGTCTTCTCTCGAGCCTTGCTCCAGAGAAGACGTTTTCTATGGGAGGGGCAACTATTCCAAACCACTCAGACTAGGAAGATATTTATTTATTTGGCACGGATTTATATGTAGTACAAGAGTTTATTGGTCTTCACACAATAATATAGGTGATACAAGCATTGTTTCACTCACTAAACACATCAACATGCCACACCTTCCTTGGCGGTGTTACCTTCTCATCACTTCTGCTCATTTCTTCCTCTAAAGCCACATAATCTTTCTCCTCCACATTGGGAATCACTTTCGCCTTGATTTCATTGTCAGAGAGACCATGGCACGACGTGTCTTTACTGGCCAGGTCACTGCTAACAGGTGAGTTGCCGAGAAAATGGCATGAGGGAGAGGGGTCATGCAGGGCCAAGCAGTGTCGCTGCTGGGTGGCGGTTAGAGGAAGGTCTCCCACACATGCCTACCAAAAATCACCCGCGAATCTTGAAAAATGTGCAAATGACAGACTGCAATTGCAAAACGTTTATGAACGTCAACGGGACTGAGCGTGACAAAACGTTCGGACGTGCATATACATCGACGGAATGCGGCAGGTTAAGGATAGAAAAGATGAAGGCTTGTCCACCAGGTGGATCAGTGAAAGGAGAGAAGAGCCAAAGGTGGTGGTGAACATTGAAATCTCCTAAAATGGAGGTTTCAGAGAAAGAAGAAATAAATAGGATTTGTTCCATCGTAGAAGTAAGATAGTCAAAGAATTTTACATAGTCAGTAGAATTAGGGGATAAGTAAACTGCACAGATATATTTAGTCGGAGAATGACAGGAAAGCCGAAGCCAGAGAGTAGGGAATTCAGAAAAATCAAGTTCAGGAACACGAGAACAAGAAAGTCGCTGCATACATATTCGCAACAGCCACCTTTGGCTTTGAAATGAGTGTAGAGAAAGTAGGGGGATACAGAGAAGCATTTGCTGCCATTTGTCTCAGACAGCTGAGTCTCACTCAGGACGAGAAGGTGAGGTTTAGAGGAGGAAAGGTGGTGCTCAACAGAGAGAAAGTTAGAGGATTGGCCACGAAAATTGTAGAAATGAAGAAGTGAGCTAGACAGTGGTTCCAGGCATCTCACTAGGTCGTCACCGGGAGAGGGACGGATGGTGGGGGCATTTATGGGCTCCCCCCCTGGGGACTCCAAGGCTTGGTCAAATGAAGCCATTTTGGTTAAATTTTGAATAGGAAGTGTAGTGTGTAATGTGCATTTGGTTTGGTGTTGAAAGTTTGAGAAACTTGCATTGGAGAGTATGCTGACCTACTCTTTGTGTTACCGAACACTGAGAAAGTTCAGCAGAAGGGGATGGTCAGGGAGTATAGTCGCAGCACGCGACTCTGAAGTTGTCATTATCATACCCTGGCAACTTACCATTTAAAAGTGCGTCCGATTTCGTATCATACACGAATCACATTATTATGCATGAATATATTATACACGAATATTACCATATACGAACATATTATGCACGAATCACATGCGACTCATATTATACACGAAATCAGACGCACTGTTGAGGGGTAGGTTGCCAGGGCACGATAATAACAGCCTCAGAGTTGCACGCTGCGACTAATGTCTCGAGAGCTTATGAAACAGGAGCTCCAGTTCTCCCTGTCAAAAGCTTACCATCCACCTTAGGAGTACCGCCCTGCTCGACTTGTGCTACAGTCTACTCCCTGTAGTCTTCTTTAGCTTTGCCTAAAATTGCCATCTCTTCATCTTGAATGCTGAACCGTAACAAGAGATTCACAGCAGTATATGGTGCTAGTTACGAAGAAGTGCCGTAGAAAGGATGACGAGTCGCAATTTTGTCTCACTCTACACCTAATCGTGTGGGAAACAAGCTACAAAAGGACGAAGATTTCCAAGGCTTCAAAATAACCACATGAATCCGTGTGAGGTCCTTCACTGTTTATTCCTGCTGCTTTCAGATTTTTTTTTTTTTTCAACTTTGGGAAGATCTCTCATATTCTAAGTGTTTATTACACTTTTGATCTAATCCTTCCAGTTCGGAAAATTTATCTTCAGCTGAATAAAATCGTTAGGATATGGAAAGAATAAATTGAAAAAAGTCTGCGGTCTGAATGTGTTAAGCTGGATGAACGTTAGTCGCGCATATTACCTTACCAACTCTTTGTTCAGCCGAGAATGAATAACCTCATGTCAGGAAGTCAAGGAAGTGTTATAAACGATTAGGTATTTGTATACTGAGATATGACTATAAAAACACCCCCAAAATAACCGGGGAATGTATGGGCTGAATCTTAACATATACCATTATGTCAAACCGAGGCTATGTAGGATAAAAATGGTCACGCAACCTTCTGACGCTGTGGTGCCGAGTCAGGTGTTCCCAGATCCTTAATGTGTGATGTAAGTATACTATATGACTATAATCCACAAAATTATACTAGGCCACAGCTTATGTCCTTCCACACCTCTCTGTAATCCATCACCTTAACTCCATCACCCGAAACTATAGTCCACTCCAAATTATAGTTGCGATGATGGACCATGTTAAAGCGAAGGTGCATGAGAAATTATGGAAACATGTTAGTCGTGACTGAGTGTAATTCTAATTTGCACTTGAATAAAGATGAACAGAAGAATACCTGTAGTCTGGTGTAAGGATTTTTTTTTTTTTTTTTTTGTAATTTGCTTTTCCTTCCTCTGTTCATCATCTTTTTAAAAAAAATGTGATGGGAGATGGAGTTTGCGTTGCATTGATTACCACGTCCAGCTCGCAATTGGAAGAACCTGAGTTGGGTTCTAGGGACGGTTAGACTCATGGACAAAAATGGTTCCCCTTTTCCCTGTTCACGGTGCAATGCATTGGGAACCTGGATATGACATCGACAGTAAGGAACCCATTATTAAGGGAAACTGAGGCAGAAATGACAGTGTCTGCCTTAACCACTTTTCTCCGATGATATGATTCTTATTTACCTATTGAAACATATGAATAATTTCTTTAACATGACGAGATAATATTCGAACAGGAGTAGTCTGATTCAGCCTCCACGAGTTCGCTTAGTACGACTGATCTTTCACAAAGCTGAATATGATTGCCTGAAGGTACCAAGGATACATCGTAAAAAGACGTCTCTGTGTTGAAGTGATTAATGGTCCTTGTGTAGTCGATAGGCATTAATATGTTTTCCTCGCTTGGGAAGATTTATATACGAACAGGAATTAAAAGATCATTTATTCCTCCATTCAGGTGACGCATTGTATTGAGCTATCCTTGCAGTCTCCAGCGATTATATTTAGATTAAGAGAGCAGGAGAGGATAGATATAGCCTGCATTAATTCCTCCGTAACAAGACATCCTTCTATGGTGAACAAAACCATCTGATGGTAGTAAGAAAGGAGTGAAAAGGAAACGGGCAGATCTCAAGGAAGACATTGTTGTAGCTGGAGAGAGTGGAGTGAGAGAGAGATCAGGGATCTTGGACTGAGTAAAGGGAATGCACTGGACAGAGGCTACTGGAGATGACACTAGAGAACGACCAACCCTCAGCAGATGGGAGAAAAGATAGAAAAAGAAGAGTGAAGGGGTTTAATAGGGAACCATGTATATAGAGTCAGCGAAGGAGTATACGAGGGAGGATAGGATGTCATGGGAACATAAATAACTACTACCTTTTTCTCAAAAGACGTACCTGATGTTATGCACTTGTTATCTACAGATGATTTCAATTAGCTTAGAAAGGACCTCTGTCAGTGAAAATGTGCAGTTGCCAGCAGAATTTCTGTTCTTCTTCCTTCCTCTCACTAGCTCATAACATTAAGCTAGTTTTTGGCAAAGTGACATTAACCAGAAGTAACTGTTTAACTAAAAAAGCATATATTACTGCCTACAAGCAGTTTTACCCATATTAATAATTATAATGTTGTGGAATACTGAAGATCTGAAGGATAAACGGAACTTTTACAGGGGACTGTACCTTATCCAGGCCACCACCGCTACCGTCACTTAATGAATAGATAAATGAACAAAGCAACAAAAGAACTGTACTGAATTTAAACTACTGCTTTGTGGAGTAACAATTTTTTTTTTTTAATACAAGTAAGAAGGAACCATAGGCCATGGGCCCACATATTGTTCCTTCCAAGAAAAAACAAAAAGAATATGAAAGAGAGCGTAATTCAAGTTCCGTTCATTTCGAGATGCCTGGACACACTGCGTTTGAAACACTGCAGATCATAGGAAGTAAGGAATACAGACAGAGGAAGACAGTTCCAGAGTTGACCAGTTGCATAAATGAAGGACTAGGAGTAACGGTTAACTCTTGCATTAGAGAGTTGGACAGAAAAGGGATGAGAGTTTGTTGCTAGACGGGTGCTACGTGCCCATCGTAGAGGTGGAGAGATGCAAGCAGAGAGCTCAGAGGAACAATGACCGTTGAAGTAGTGATAGAAAAGAGATAAAGATGCAACAGTGTGGCGAAGAGACAGAGGTTGAAAGGAATCAGCAAGATGAGGAGAGTTAATGAGATAAAAAGCCTTTGACTCCACCCTATTGAGAAGAGCTGCATGTGGGAAGCCTTCCCACACATGAGAGCTGCACTCCACACAGGGGCGAGCAAAACCTGTGTACAAAGTCAACAACTGTCCAGGGGTAAAAAAAGTTCGGAGTCGGCTTAGCACACCTAATCTCTTGGAAGCAGATGTCACAAGAGATGTAACATGTTCTTTCCAAGATAAATCCCGAGTGAATGAAACCCCAAGCATGTTCAAGGATGATGCAGGATTGAGCTGGACATTATTAAATATTGTTGGGTAATCCTGAGGAAGATTTTGTCAGGCTGATAGGTGAAAGAACTGTCTTTGATGCATTAAAAACAACAAGATTATTTTTACCCCAATGAGGGATACGAGCCAAGTCAGACATTAGGTGTGCCATAGCCTCATCCCTTGTTTGTTGAAGTAACTGCTGAGGTGGACGTTGCGGGAACCGAATGGAAAGGTGAAGGGTGGAATCATCAGTGTTTGAGTGGATAGGGTTAGATGTACAGCTTAGAAGGTCATTGATGAATAAAAGGAAGAGAGTTGAAGATAGGACAGAGCCCTGAGGAACACCACTGTTGATAGATCTAGAAGAAGAACGATAGCCGTCTGCAACAGCGGCTATAGAACGACCAGAAAGGAAGCTAGAAATGAAGGTACAGATAGAAGGATAGAAACCGTAAGAGGGCAGTTTGGAAATTAAAGATTTATGCCAGACTCGATCGAAAGCCTTTGAGATGTCAAGTGCAATGGCAAAGCTCTCGCCAAAGTCCCGAAAGGAGGATGACCAGGAATCTGAAGGGTAGGTGAGAAGATCTCCAGTGGAGCGCCCCTGACGGAACCCATACTGATGATCAGAAAGAAAGTTGTGACAGGAAAGACGCTTTAAGATTTTTCTGTTAAGAACTGACTCCAAAACTTTTGAGCCATAGGATGTTAAAACATCTGAGCGATAGTTAGAGGGTTGGGAATGGTCACCCTTCTTTGGGACTGGCCGAATGAAAGCAAACTTCCAGCAAGAAGGAAAGGTACAAGTTGAGAGACAAAGGCGAAAGAGTTTACCTAGGCTCGGTGTAAGCACAGAAGCACAGTTTTTGAGGACAACAGGAGGGACTCCATCAGGCCCATATGCCTTGTTAGTATTGAGGCCAGTGATGGCAGAAAATACATCAGCTGAAGAAATTTTAATGTCACCCATGAGGAAGTCAGAGGGGGGAAGTGATGAAGGAACAACGCCGGAATCATATAAGGTGAAATTGGAGGAGAAAGTCTGAGCAAAGAGATCTGCTTTATCAGTAGAAGAAATA
>JAGKTI010019150.1:0-17190 GCA_018397915.1 Birgus latro | reverse complement strand
CTGTGTGCGAGTTCTTTTGCAAGAAGGTAACTAGTGTTTGCCATGTTTTAGTAAACACTGAGTAATTTTCGATTAACTTTCGAGGGACTATGAGAGATTAAATTAAGTGGGAACGGCTGAGTTAATGTAGGCAGCATCAACGCTTATTGACTTTCGAACTAGTCAGTTTTTTTCTGTGAGAATACCAAAAGAGCAAGTTGATTCGCCCACATAGTTTCACTATGCTCAACGATTGTCTTGTGTTCGATGATGCTTAATTTCATCTCGCTAATGGCAGCGTATTGTAACCTCTACTTTTATCTCACCAAAGCTGTCAGAAACAGGCCGTCATTATATTCTGGTGATCCATATCTCTTGTTTGACTAAATTTTCTTTTCCAGATATAAAGAGAACTAAGAGTCGATGGTGGTGGGAGCGTGTGATGCTGGGGGTATGGATGCTGATGATGGTGGTGCTGACACAGAGCTACGTCGGCAACCTCATGTCCCTCCTGGCAGTCAGATACATAGACCAACCCTACCAGAGCCTTGAGGACGTTCTTGACAACTCTGATGTTCGGATAATGGTTGCTCCAAACACTTATATTATTAAATACATTGAAGTGAGTGATTGTTTCTTCAGAATAATATAATATTAAGAGCATCTAATTGGATGTGTATAATCTATCTATCTATTGCCAGACGCCTTGATCCCGAACGGGGTGGCCACAAACAAATCGCCTCCATGTCACTCTGTCCCCTGCCATTTCACTACCAAGCTCCCAACTCACACCCCCCTTCTCTCATATACCTCTCCACTCCATCCCTCCATCTCATCCTCGGCCTCCTCCTCCCTCTCGCCCTCTCCACCTCACTCACATACACTCTCCTCGTCAGTCTTTCACCATCCTCTCCACATGCCCAAACCACCTTAACTTGTTTCTCCTAACGCTTCCCATCACGTCCTCAACCACACCACAACGCTCCTTCACTTCCTCATTTGTTAGTCTGTCTCTTCATGTGACTCCACATGCTCCTCTCAAATAACTCATTTCCACTGCTCTCACTCTTGACTTCTGTCCTTCCAACAGGGTCCAAGCTTCACTTCCATATGTCAGAGTTGGTATCACAATACTGTCATGTAACAACTTTTTCACTTCCATGCTCACCTCCCTGTTTCTTATTACTGCTTTCAACGAACCAGCAACCTTCCTTCCCTGCTGCACCCTTTCGAGCACTTCACCCTCCAGACTTCCATCCTTACTCATCACACTGCCCAAGTACTTAAATTCACTCACATTCTCCATATCCTTCACATCCAATCTCACTGTACATTCACTGGCTTCACTTCTCTCGAAGATCATCACTTTACTCTTCCCCACATTCACCTTTAGATTCCGTTTCTTACACACTCTCCCAAACTCATCTACCAAGTCTTGCAACTCCCTTTCCTCTTCACTCAACAATGCGATACTTTAATTGATATGCTGCTAATTATGGCGTCAAAAAATAATAAGCCTAAGAATTTTGCCTGAAATTATGCTTAAACTACACATGAAATTCATATAGTAAGAGGCTACCCTAAGGTTACGGCAATTTCTGCCTTTTAAAAATCATTTTTCCTTTTTTGCAATGATCAATTTCTCAAGCACTTTTATCTCACCAAAGCACTTTTATCTTTTGTGAGTAAGATGAATGATCTGGATAGGTAATTAAGTTTCTGATGCTATTTTCAGTCATTAACTCATGGGTCATCGGTTATTTTGATATGTCTGATGTATAACAAAAATTTTTCCCCAAAATTTTAAAAGTATCTCCCCCATTTTTTTTTTTTTTTCGCATTGTTAAAAACTCGTGTTTCCAAATCTCATAAATATATACCGTAAATTTGACAATTTTTGACAGCCTTATTCTTTTCAGACTGCTACGTCAGGCCCACTTCATGAACTGGGGAAACTGCTGGGGACAAAACGGGTCGCCTACAACAAGTACGTCGAATTAGAAAACAACATGGAGACCGTCGTGCGCGCTGCCACTCACGTCATCTTTGACATGGATTTCAACTATATCAACATGCTGGCCAAAAGCTTTTCTCTCACAGGTTGTAATATGATTGCTAAAGTTACTGAAATTATGTATGTTCATTATATTATTAGTTATCTTTATTTTATACTGTATCATTGTATCATAGCAGTACCAAGCCAACAGCATATTAATATTTAATTGCTGTCATTGTAAAATAGCATGAACACACACACACACACACACACACAAGCTGCTGTTGAACTGGTCATGTTACGTTAGTCATAGAATATAAACTAGCTTTTACCAACACTTTTCTTTACCGCGTAAAATAGTCAGGTTATTTAGGCTAACAGAATGATTCTTTTGAACTTACATGGATCATAGGGGAAGTTTTGAGAACTCCCCTTCCCTTCCCAGTCGTCTGTCATCAGATAGAATAAAGTAAATGTTATCAGGGCTACTACACCTGACAAACTGGTTAATTCAAGAACTATATAGAGGGAGAAAATAAAAGCCTTTACCTCTAAGTGGTGCTTTTATTAAAATAAGATACATGAGTAGTGCTGGAGCAGTCGAGATGTTACGACGCCTCTTGTTACAATTTCCACTTGTAATTAACAATGTCAGACAACAAAGAAAGACACTGACACTGACGGATATAACAGAAATGAGGATTTCAGGGACATACGACTGTTGACTGGAGGCAAAGTGGAAATTAACTAAATGCGATTGCTGGGCAAAAGTAAAACACTGCTCTGGCATTTCAAGATAAGAAGCATCCTGTAAGGCAGAAAAGGAACACTTCAGTAGTTTTCTAATAGTATATCTACGATTTTATATTAATAATATCTAGTAATTCTTTTTGCAGGGCGTTGTGATTTTTACATTTCAAGAAGCGTCTACGCAACGACCCCTCTGGCCATGGTGACTCAGAAGAACAGCCTTTTTTTACCGAGGATAAATAAGTTGTAAGTGACCCAGTTTAGTAGAATAAGCAATAATGTTGTACAGATAAAATTTTCTTGCAGTATCATATAAAAAAAATACACGTAACAAATATTTTTAATCTAGTATGTTTCACAGGAGGGCTTTGGGTATATGATAAATTTCCATATATACATACACACCCTGAGATGTCTTGAAGGAAAAGACCAGAGCTCAGCATTTCACCTTTCATTTTTCTTAAGTAGTTGTTCTTCACATGCAGACATATAAGTGTCTATTCTTGTGATTAGATCGTACACGTTGGTGGAATCAGGTCTGTACGATAAATGGATGAAGTACTCACAGCCCAACTCCAGCATGTGCAAGAACCCACCCAGGATCATCACCGTCACCACAATTCTCTCACTCTCCAGTCTTTGGGTAAGCCAAGATAGTAACTTCATCACTGAAAATAGTCTAAACTTATCTCACTGTATCCATTGGCCCCCTTAATCTGATACTGCATTTTATCATGACACCCAGACGATTTTATTCGGTTCACGAGAGATTTTTTTTATCTGAGGGGCTGAACATATCTTTCATTAACCCTTTTACTACCAGATTGAAAAAGCTTAAAAAATAAATGAAGTAACAAAACACATCATTGGAATGAAGTGGTGAAAATTTTGGGTGTATGTAACCGAGTAATGAGCATCTTTTAATATATCGTAGGTAAATATACAGTATACTGTCACATGTACTTATGCAGGTAAGTATTTCAGACAAAAATAAAAAGCCAAAGTGAAACCTATCTATCCATCTATCTATTGCCAGAAGCCTCAATCCTGCACGGGGTGGCCACAAACAAATCTCCTCCATGTCGCTCTGTCCCCCTCCATTTCACTGTCCTGCTCCCAGCTCACACCCCCATCCTTCATATACCTTTTCACTCCATCCCTACATCTCATCCTCGGCCTCCCCCTCCCTCTCCCTCCTCCACCTCACTCACATACACTCTCCTCGTCAGTCTTTCACTCTCCATCCTCTCCACATTCCCAAACCACTTTAACGTATTTCTCCTAACGCATCCTATCACATGCACACCACAACGCCCTTTCACTTCCTCATTTGTTAGTCTGTCTCTCCATGTGACTCCACATGCTCCCCTAAATAACTCATTGCCACTGCTCTCACTCTTGACTTCTGTCCCTCCAACAGGGTCCAAGCTTCACTTCCATATGTTAGAGTTGGTATTACAATACTGTCATGTAGCATCTTTTTCAATTCCATGCTAACTTCCCTGTTTCTTATCACTGCTTTCAAGGAACAATCAACCTTCCTTCCCTGCTGCACCCTTTCAAGCACTTCGCCCTCCAGACTTCTGTCTTTACTCATCACACTACCCAAGTACTTAAATGACCTCACATTCTCCATATCCTCCCCATCCAATCTCACTGTACATTCACTGACATCACTTCTCTCGAAGACCATCACTTTACCCTTCCCTACATTCACAATAAGATTCCGCTTCTTACACACTCTCCCAAACTCATCTACCAAGCCTTACAGCTCCTTTTCGTCTTCACTCAACAACACAATATTGTCTGCAAACAACAGTACAGGGAGTTTCCAAACACTGCCCTCTCTCACAAGGGCCGCTCCAACATCCAATGCCCGACCGTGTAACTCTTTTATAACCCCATCCATATACAGACTGAACAACCATGGAGACATGATACATCCTTGTTTCAATCTAATCTTCAAATGGAAAAATTCAGTTTGCCATCCACACACATTGAAGCCTTAGCACCCTCACACATACTCTTCACGAGCTTCAACAACTTCCCATCTACTTCATATATTCTTAATACTTTCCAAAATCCTTGTCTATCCACCATGTCATATGCTTTCTCCAGATCCATGAAGGCTGCATACAACTTCTTTCCCTACTCTAGAAACTTTTCCACTAAAGATCTAAGAATGAATATCTAGTCTACACAACCTCTTCCCTTCCTAAAAAATCCCTGTTCATCTCCAACTAATTCCTCTGTTATTTCCCAAATTCTGTCAATAAGTATCCTACCATATACTTTTCCTATTATACTAAGAAGACAGATGCCTCTATGATTACCACACACTTCTTTTTCCCCTTTTATAAATACGAATCTATCCACGTGCCTTGGAGTCGCCCCCCCCCCCATATACCCGTGGCATATTGTGGGATCACAGTGAACTTGACTTCATATTTGGTAAATTGAACCAGCCCATGTTGCAATGTTAGGACATTTGTCAGTGGGTGATGAAGAGACACAAGAGTTATGGACAAAGCTTATAAATCTCCACATCATCCTCCGAGAACTAGTCTATACTGACATTGTCTGAAGGTAAGGACAGATTAGACGTCAAGGCTCTACATTAGAAGAACGTTTTAACAGGTCTTTTATAGACACATATGAGTGACGTCGTAAGAACTGACTACGCATGTAAAAGGGGTATTATTAGTTTAGTGCATTAATGAAAGTAATACATCCAACGTTATCCATTTTCAGGGCATGTTCGCGGTGCTTGGGTGTGGGTTCACAGTGGCTGTGGTGGTGCTGGTGATGGAGCTGGTGCGTGGTGGAGCCAGGTGGGGTCAAAAGGGTCAGGTGGCCACCTAAGACACAAACCACTATCACCATCACTGACCTCATACATCACCCTTGTTGACAACGCTCCTATCATGAATTACTCCATTTTATGTTTGATAAGGAAAGCAGTACATGCCAGCCAAATAAATGAATCCATAAATAATTTAGAATTTTAAATAAAATTATACAAATGGCAAAGTATAAGAGTTGCTTACAATATCACTCATAGCAGTGAACTCTCATGGGTACCACTGTTACGGTTTGTGTAAGAACATACTTTATATTAATACGTTTTAAAAGTTAATTGGAATTTCTTTTCATAATCCACTGCCTATGGAATAAACTTAGTGACCTAATTATATATATGTGCAGCAACATTATATTCTTCTGAGTGTATCTTCTACTCTCAAGGGTAGGGCTATGTAGTCGCACTTGTCTGTGTCTGTTTCTCCAGGGAATTATATAACACAAATGGGAGAAGCATCATGAAAATATGTGGACATGTCCCTAGTAACCCAGATAATCTATTTGTTTTAGCTGATTTGTCTAGCTGATCCCTTCGAGTAGGTAAAGTGTCCTGTGAAAGTGAAAGGGGAGGGGGATATGTTAATAGCTGATGTCATGGGAGGGGAGGGGGGATGTTTACTTGGTGGTGCAGTGAGAGGGGAGGGGAAGGTACTCACTGGCTGGTGTAGTGAGAGAGGAGGGGAAGGTGTTCACTGTTTATGTAAGGGCCGAAGAAGGCCGGTCAGCACTCAGAATTCAGCTGGTGCTATAGGCTGTTAGGGATCATATTCCAGCCTCACCTTCCCCTACATTTTGATCATGAATCATGTGGCACTGTGTTGCTGCTAGTCATATAGTACTGTCTTCGTCATATGGTGCAGTGTTGTTGTTACTGATATGGTACCGTGTTAAAGTTAGTGATACAGTACAATGTTGCTGTTTGTTATATAGTTCAGTGTTGCTGTAAGTGATGCTGCATCGTGTTGCTGTAGGTGATATAGTACCGTGTTGCTGTAAGTGATATTGTACCATGTTCCTGTCAGTGATGAAGGCACAGATAGAAGGATAGAAACCGTAGGAGGGCAGTTTGGAAATTAAAGATTTATGCCAGACTCGATCGAAAGCCTTTGAGATGTCAAGTGCAATGGCAAAGCTTTCGCCAAAGTCCCGAAAGGAGGATCACCAGGAGTTTGAAAGGTAGGTGAGAAGATCGCCAGTGGAGCGTCCCTGACGGCACCCATACTGACGATCAGAAAGAAGGTTGTGACAGGAAAGATGCTTTAAAATTTTTCTGTTAAGAATCGACTCGAAAACTTTTGAGACACAGGATGTTAAAGCAATTGGACGATAGTTAGAGGGTTGGGAATGGTCACCCTTCTTTGGGACTGGCTGAATGAGAGCAAACTTCCAGCAAGAAGGAAAGGTACAAGTTGATAGACAAAGGCGAAAGAGTTTACCTAGGCAGGGTGTAAGCACAGAAACACAGTTTTTGAGGACAACAGGAGGGACTCCATCAGGACCATATGCCTTTTTAGTATTGAGGCCAGTGATGGCAGAAAATACATCAGCTGAAGAAATTTTAATGTCAGTCAAGAGGAAATCAGAAGGAGGAAGTGACGGAGGAATAGCACCGGAATCGTCTAAGGTGGAATTGGAGGAGAAAGTCTGAGCGAAGAGATCTGCTTTATCAGTAGAAGAAATAGCTACAGAGCCATCAGAGTAGAAAAGGAGAGGGAAGGATGATGAGGTAAAGTTGTTAGAAAGGTTTTTGGCAAGGTGCCAGAAGGAGCGAGAAGAATTCGAGTTGGAGAGTTGAGAACATTTAGCACGGATGAAATTATTTTTAGCAGAGCGAAGAACAGACTTAACACGATTCCGGGCAGAAATATATAAAAGATGTGATTCAGGGGTGAGTTGGCTCCGGTACCCCTTATAGGCCCTCTCCTTGTTGCGGACAGCAATAGAACAAGCGTGATTAAACCAAGGCTTTCTTGCAATAGTCTGAGGATATGAGAAAGGAATGTATGCTTCCATGCTCGAAAGAATAACCTCCGTAATGCGCAAGGCACACTCAGATGGCTCCCGGCCATGGAAGCAATAATCATTCCAAGGAAAATGAAAGAAGCACTGCCTGAGGGCCTCCCAATCTGCAGCTCCAAAGTGCGACAGGCAACGTTTCTTTGGAGGGTCCACAGGCCCTACTGGAGCGATAGGACAGGTTAAGGTAATAAGGTTATGATCGGAGGAGCCCAACGGAGAGAAAAGATTAACAGTGTAAGCAGAAGGACTAGTTGTTAGGAAAAGGTCAAGTATGTTGGAACTCTCTCCAAGGCGGTCAGGGATACAGGTAGTGTGCTGCACAAGCTGCTGTAGGTCATTAAGGATAGAGAAGATGTAGGCTTGTTCACCAGGTGGATCAGTGAAAGGAGAGGAGAGCCAAAGGTGGTGGTGAACATTGAAATCTCGTAGAATGGAGATTTCAGAGAAAGGAGAAATGGATAGAATGTGTTCCATTGTAGAAGTAAGATAGTCAAAGAATTTTTGATAATCAGCAGAATTAGTGGATAAGTGAACAGCACAGATATATTTAGTCAGAGAATGACAGGAAAGCCGAAGCCAGAGAGTAGAGAATTCAGAAGAATCAAGTTCAGGAACACGAGAGCATGATAGACCGTTGCGTACATATACGGAACAGCCACCTTTGGCTTTGAAATGAGAATAGAGAAAGTAGGAGGTTACAGAAAAGGGTTTGCTGTCAGTTGCCTCAGAGAGCTGGGTCTCAGAGAGAAAGAGAAGGTGAGGTTTAGAGGAGAAGAGATGGTGTTCAACAGAGCGAAAGTTAGAGGAAAGGTCGCGAACGTTACAGAAATGAAGAAGGAGTGAGTCAGACAGTGGTTCCAGGCAGCTCTTTGAGTCGTCACCAGGAAAGGGACTGATGGTGGGGGCATTTATGGCCCCCCCCCCTGGGGACTCCGAGGCATGATTTTTTTGCGCCATTTTACAAATTTTGAAAAGGAAGTGTAGTGTGTAGTGTGGATGTAGTTTGGCGTTGACAGTTAGAGAAACTTGTATTGGAGAGCATGGTGGACTACTCTGTGTGTTACTGAGACACTGAAAAAGTTCAGCAAAGGGGGATGGCCAGGAACAAGTCCTGAAGGCTGATGAAACGGGAGCTCCAGCTCTCCCTGTCATCAGCCTTCCATCCACCTTGGGAGTACTGCCCTGCTCGACTGGTGCTACAGTCTACTGCCAGGTACAGAATGAACCTCGTGCATATTGGACAATGCAGGAGAAGGAGGAACATCAACGTGTTCATCCGCTACCATCACAAAAGTGCGCAAACCTTCAGTCACCGAAGTGGAGGCAGAAACAGTTGGAGTAGTGGGTGGTGAAGCACCATTCCTACCTGTTTACGAATTCTAGGAGGAGCATCCCGCAAATCAGTAGAAGAGGAATTGATTGTAGTAAATGGTCATGGTAACTTCTGCAACACAGAATGACGTACAGGTACCCCAGAAAGGACAGAAGCATAAGTAACCCCAGGCTTAAAGAAAAGAGTCTGGGCACTCCTCTTTGCATCTGGGAAGGAAACCTTCTCAAGTGCGCGAATGCTCGAAACCTCCTTTTCTAGACAGTAGAGAGGACAGTTTTTAGAAGATACAGCATGAGGACTCCCACAGTGATAGCACTTAGGGGCCCAGGACAATCACTTGTATGACTCTATCTGCCACAGGAGACACTGGCACCAGGAAGGCCAACCACTGCGTGCCGGCAAAATTTACTAACGTGGCCATACCCCTAACAATTAAAACACCGCTTTGGGTTCGGAACATTAGGCTTCACACGAAGAGAGAGCCAAGAAAGTTTAATGGAAGCAGGCAACGTTAATTGGCCAAAAGTCAGAAACTGCGTCGGGGCTGGGGTCAGAACACCTTCGATCTTCTTCTGTACTCACTCAACCTTTACTACACCAGAAGAACATAGTTATTCCAACAACCGTGACTCAGGGTAGCGGAGGAGGTCCCGGGAGTAAATGACCCCCTTGCACTGGTTGAAGGTGGCATGAGGGAGACAGGACACACCGTGATCAGAAACAGAACTCAGAGTCTGGAGGCGTGAGCTCTCTTTAATAGAAATAACTGGTTCATGGCCACAGGCTGAAACAATGGCACAGTGCAGATGGAAAATGTCAATATCCAGCACTGAGCCACCCACATAGGGTTTTAGCACTAGATACATCTCGAAGTTATCTTGCACTGCTTCATCTGCGCCAAACTTCGGAGCCAAACCAACCCGACGGGGCCTCCTCCCAGTCTCATTTGAACACTGGGGCAGAGAAGGGAAGTCGACAAGGGCCTGAAAAAGCTCCAAAGACGCAATAAGCAAGGAGCAGTCCGAAGAATGTCTGGGGCCAGATGCAGTGTCATTAACAGATTTATGTGAAAGGGCAGCCATTACTATTATAAAAGAACTTCATTCCCACACCCCTCCACCCTCCACAGAGCCTAACAAGGGGAGGGCATATTCCAGGGATAACACCACTGCCGACCCCAGAGGTAGCAAAAGAGTATACACGGGTAACCACCAGGGAACCCGGACGAGGGTGACTCCAGGATGATAGGAGCCACCAGGACCCCCAGTGCCCACTTGACCCTAGACAATGCATAACCAGCCGATTGACCTTGTCGGGCCCAACCAGACCGCCCGTCTAGCCAGAATATGGGATCAAAGAGGTGCATTGCTAGCTGCAGGGCACACTGTACAGCATCGCTCAACTTCCAGGACTCCCATCTCTCAGCATTACGGGACACCACTCAATGCAAACACGTGAGGAGGCGACAATCCCGCCCTAGATGGCAAACGGGCTGGGACTAACATCACCAGCAAGCCTCCTCCACTAGTGATGTACGGGGTGCTTGGTCCACGAGGCCGACAAATGCCAAACCCTACAAAGGTAGGTTCACCCCCAAAGTAGGTCCAAAGTAGGTGGCATCACCAACCACGCTTCAAGCCCCGCTACCACGTCAAGGTGATCCAGTACCCAGAATTAACTACTTGTTCCCAAACTTGCCTCTCAATATCCAAAGATAATTCAGGGCTTTTATATTATTATCCGAACATTCTGAATGTATTTATCTCAGAAAAGGTTTCTCGAACTGAATGAGTTTTACAAATAGCCCTCGTCAAACAGTTTACTAATACTCTAATACTTAAAACAATCCAGTAGCAACAGGAGTTCAGTGAAAGTAATGTCCCGTTTCAAAGGATTTAAACAAAAGTAACTACAAATCGTACGTCCTACACTTAATGCAAACTGACTGGAAGGACAAAGTTCTATTTTGTATTTAATATTTGAATATCTCTCTTACACAGAACATGGAAACACTGCGGCCCTCACGTCCAACCACCCTAAGAGAACGCAGGAACTTCATCTGGATGTGGTGGAGGGCCTGTCAGCGAGTGCATAGCTAGGGTAACCGGGTCCTATGTCATGGCTCCTACACTATTATAATAAAATACATAAATAGTATTAAGTATCATATATATAGCATATGTATCATAGGGAGGTAAAGAAAGAGAGTGAGAGACAAGGAAGTGAAGAGATTGCAAGGTGTTACCTGACCAGCTCAGGAAGTAACAGAATTTACGCTTTTTGTACCGTGGGAAGCTGACACATACATACATAGATACACACATAAAGTGTTCTAGAATGTTCCATACCATGCATAATACACGTGACAAGGCTTTCCTTACACCAGAGGAGAAGGGATGAGAAGTAGATTGACGAGAGAGCGCAGAGGGGCAACACACTAAGCTAGCAGTGGGGAGAAGAGTGTCCCTAAAGTTATCTAGCATATACTAAGGTAATCTTCATCTTCCCTCGAAGTACGAGATTGGTGAGCAGCGGTCTGATACGACAAATACAACCAACGCCTACGAGATTGGGGAACAGCAGTAGGGATACGACATACAGCGTTACGAGATTTGTGTGCAGCAGTAACTACAAGCCCACTACATCACTTACATTGACAACAGCAACTACGAGCCAACTACGCCTCATGAATTTATACAAGGCCCATCCAATGCTTATCTCCTGAACCGCTACAACGGTATACTACAACATTTGGTATACTACAGCAATATATGAACCAACGCCTACCAGCTAACAAGTCTACAAGCCTATAAGCCTACAAATCAAGAAGTCTACGAGTTTACATTGTCAAAATTGATAAAGAACAATGCTACAATTGAAGTAACGAGTTTATAAGCAACTTAATTTTGTCCCTAATCACGTCTCTACAAGCAACTCTACAAGCAACTCAAGAAACTACAATTCTACGAGAACAAGCGAGTATATGGCAATGAAAACGATTTACATATGAGGAAGAAACAACCAAACGAAGTAGCGGGAGGACTTACGTACCACGCCTACAATTCTACAGTGAAAATCATAAGCAAGGCGATACAGTAACCAAGATCAGCTTCATTTCTACAGTTGATTCTACATTACCAAGATACAAGACAAACAGTCCTCCAATTTTTACGACAAACCAGTGAACTACGATTATCAAGACTGGAACGCAACAAGCAAATAAACCAATTGACTCACAACCCCACAACTTATATAAACCCAACCCTCTTTCCAGCCCCAACCAAACTCCACTTAATCCCCAACCACCATACATCCCCAACCACCACACTAATGCACAGCTGACAAGGTCAAGACGAGGCAGCACACCAGAGCTCTCACTCACCACTCATCTTACTCATTGTTACTCAACATTCCTCATCGTTACTCAGTTCCACCACAGCTGCCAGAGTGAGAAGTCGCTGACCAAAGGTTTTGCTGAGGAGCCGAGAACTACCATAACACCGAGTCAGCCAACCCGTGTCTGACAGCAGCAATCACCACCTACACCACAACTACTCACCATTCCCACCACGATAAAAAATTAGTAAGTTACACAGTTACTTCATTTATACAATACACATTGATAGACACAGTGATAGACAAAATCTTCTGCACAAACAAATAACACGTACTTTATAATTACAACTTACATTAATTACCTACTTCAGTTAACTACATTATCTCAATCAATAAGTGCTTGTACAAAAAATAACATTTATATACAGTATATATTCATTCATTTACTATATCATTAATTTACTCCCAACGAGTGCTACATTTATACATACATAAAACACACGTTTTATTATTAGAACTAAGCAACCATCAGTCTGCAAGTGAAAAATAAAATACACCATCACATTAACCCAGTAAACAATTAACAGAAAATTAACAAAAAATTATTAACTAAAGCTATTTATTGTGCCAAGACAAATTAAATTACAAGGAAAAGAAAAGAAACAAAATGGCAACAACGAATGACGTTAGCAAGAATGGACATTATCTTTCATACAACTCTATTGATAAAGACTTTCAGACAATGCTGACTCATACACTACCCAGCACAGATACAAAAGGAACAACAAGTGAATGTACATAGTTAATCTTGTATATAATGTAAATATTTTTATATAAAATAACAAAATAAGTGGCTGTATAGTCACATAATACTTAGTGTTTAAAAAAAATAAAAGAGGTCTCAGCGATTAGCCATCAATTATACAACCTCGGACACCACCAAAAAAACGAACATCCGTGAAGAAAACAAAATTAATATAAAAATAAATTATCGCACAACAAACACACAAAAGTAGGTACAAATGTATATGTATATGTAAGAACTCTTTCTATGAGGAAACTTATAATACATGTTGTGTAATATTACTACAGCAAGTGCTATAGATGACTCATTCATAATACAACTGATTGCTGTACCATGCTGTTGTGTTCTACTATTGTAATTATATGCATGTGCACATTTTCAACTTACTATGTGTCATACAATGTGATTGTACAATACTATTGCAGTTAACACAATTCCTGTAATATTAGTGCAATTATTACAATACTACAGTACTTCAGTTACTACAATTCCTTTGCTGCAGTTATTACAATACTGCTGCAATTACTACAATATTAACTACAAACGCTAACATTAATACAGTTATGTAAACTGCATTATTACTACAATTAAATAATAAAATTATGTAATAATGACGTTCATACTATATAACTACAAGGTTCCTACAATTCTGCTGTTCCCAGAATTATGTATTTCACTTACTCAGCATACAAGTTGAGTGTAACATTAGGCATGAATGTATTAATTCCATTCATACGATGTTATTACAATTTTCCTTCAATTCTATTGTTACCAAAATTATGTATTTCCCTTACTCATCATACAAGTTGAGTGTAATATTAGGCATTACTTTGGGCATAGCACCATATATTGTAATGACCTAGTAATTTTACCATTGCATAAATGCATATGTATGTCTGTTGTGCATGCACATTTGTGCTACTCTATTACTACAGTATATCATACAATGTTCAATTTTATTACATAATAGCTAGTATCGTACATATTCATACAATGTAATGACTTAGTAATATTACCATTAACATACTTCCAGTTCGCTACCTACGTCATATGATCAGCCAAGGCATACCCTTGTACATAAACATAGTTTGAAGCCTTGTGTTCCAGGACAAAAACCTTATGATTTAGGGACACTAGTAATAGTTCATGTACCATTCATAACAAATAATTTGTTCACTCTTACTCCCGTAAGAACATTCAAGTGTGATCCCCTGAGTAGAAATGAAATTGTATATATGGAAAGAGTACAACTAAAAGCTTTTATATTATAAACTATATATATACACACAAGTGAATTAATATTATTTTTATAACAATGTCACTATTATTCATATAAATGCATTACAAATACATATTAGTAGCTCTTGCTGTACTCTTAGCATTTTGAAGCACATGCATATAATCATATATCTATACAATATTCAATATACCTGAAAGTTTTGCTCACTCTTTTACATATAAAACATATTTAACTATTCCATTTTACTAGATGTAATTATTGCAATGTGTCGTTAGTACTCCTCTGTGCGTGACCGAGCGATGTCATGGCTCCTACATTATTATAATACAATACATAAATAGCATTAGTATCATATATATAGCATATGTATCATAGGGAGGTATAGAGAGAGAGAGAGTGAGATACAAGGAAGTGAAGAGATTGCAAGGTGTTACCTGACCAGCTCAGGAAGTAACAGACTTTACACTTTTTGTACCGTGGGAAGCTGACACATACATACATACACACACACATACAGTGTTCTAGAATGTTCCATAGCATGCATAGTACACATGATAAGCTTTCCTTACACCAGAGGGGAAGGGACGAGAAGCAGATTGGCGAGAGAGGGCAGAGGGACGACACACTAAGCAAGCAGTGGGAAGAAGGGAGCCCCTAGAGTTATCTGGCATACACTAAGTTAATCTTGATCTTCCCTTGAAGATAATAAAAACTAAGATCACTCCAAATTATATTTAAATCTTCCCTGAAGTTATTTATCTACAACTGCCTTCGGCGTTTGCTACGAGACCTACGTCACTACTGTCTGCATGTGGCTCAAGCAGTGGAAGCAGGAGGGACACGTTGAGAACAAGCGTAGCACTGGCCGACCTAGTAAAGGGAAACACTAGAAAGTAATTTACAGCCGTATTAACCCGCCGAGTCCCACCGACGTACAATGCACGTCACTACTTTTTTTTTCTGCGGACAGACCCACAGATGTACATTGTACATCAGTCATTTTCATGGCCCATCGTTTGCACATTTTCCAAGATTTGCGGGTGATTTTTCGTAGGCATATGTGAGAAACCTTCCTCTACCTGCTGTTAAGCAGGGATACTGCCTGGCCCCCCTGGCCCCCCCTTTCCCCCCTCCCCCCACACCCGGCAATTCACCTGTTAGCAGTAACCTGGCCAGTGAAGACATGTTGCCCCACAATCTCCCCAATGACGAAATTCATGGTGAAAGTGATTTCTGAGGTGGAGGACAAAGAAATAAAGAAGCTAGAGCAAGAAACCAAAAGAAATGATGAGGTGGTAATGTCGTAAAGGAAGGTGCCATATGTGGATATGTTTGCTGACTGAACAATGCTTCTATTGCATATATAATTGTGTGAAAACCAATACAGTCGTGTACTACACATAAATTCGTACCAAATAAATAAATAAATACATAATTTAAAGTGGTCTGAATTAGTTAACCCTCCCATAGTTCGTTTTCTTTGCAGACAGGTGCCATGAGAATGAAGGAAAACGTAAGGCTGAGTGACACCTGTACACCTCAGGAGGGCGATTTCTCTGTGAATTTTCGATGTTTCTCACAAAAAGTGGAGGTTTGAGCCCCCCCCCTAAAGAAAAAAATGAAAATCGGTCGGGTTCTGAGGGTGTGTTGGGTAAAAAATCGGTCGAGACTAAATGGGTTAATGCGTGTCATCCCATTTCACTGAACCATGATGAGTTACATATATCAGAAGTGAATCTCATAGGAATTCAAACTGACTTTCGTTATCATTATGGATGTACTAAATACCCTGATCTGTACAGGAATTACTGAGTTTCTCGTAAACATAAAGTTGAACTACTGATAAGCAATTCCATGCAGAGTAACTTTAAAAACCTTTTCCGTTTTGAAACATTTTCTTCCAAACCACATAGACAGGCTCTTTATGTATGACAGTCGAGAAAACTGGTCCTATGTATCAAGATGATGATTTGTCAACACATCAAGTGATATAGTTTAGTTGTCGTTCGTAAAGAAAGGCTAGGATGAGCCAAAGAAAAGATAACAAAGCTGGCTTTCATATAAAATCATGTGTCTCTCTTATAAATGGGTAGAAGCAGGTGATTGTGATATCTGCGCTGGGTATTGTTTTCGTTATCAAAAGCTGGACAAAGAAAACAGTTGAATGAAGTGAGGTGTGAGATGTGAGATCTCATTTGTGCTTTCATTTTAATAAGCTCTCCGTTAGGTGAGCATTTACATCCCTTAGCCACCATCATGCTGAGCTTTTCACTATACCGTGTATTTAGTAAGTACGTGGCATAATACTATCAGCAGACAATTAAGTCTTATTTTAGACTGAAAATTTGTTGTCCATCTCTTTCGGAACGAGAATGTATGTTGTCCTATGTTAGAAAACTATGAACAAATTGTATTTAATGTGTTATACCAAACGCTTCTGTATTATTTTTTTTCCCTCCTCGGAAAATTGGTATTACAAGCTTCAAACTTGCTAGTGCTTCTTCGTAAGGTGATAAATTAGCTATTTTATGTATTTGACTAGAATGCTAAACCAGGCTGTCTCACCTGCCTCTTATATAAAAGGTTCCCCAGACGAAAATGATTTGTTGTAAACGAAATAAACGGAATAATATGTATTTCTAAACAGTGCAATTATTTTTGTTACATAATGGTTTAGGAGTAACATGCAGTAGTATATGTATCAGTATGTAATGAAAATCATGATAAAGTTCCAGTATTGAATAAAATCCATTTTCCTACGGATATCATGTCATGAAGCTTATCAGACAACCTGACGTATGTATTGGTAACAGTGCTTGGAAGATAAGGGAAATTGTGGTTTCAAATACACACACACAAACACACACACACAC
>JAGKTI010019149.1:0-17190 GCA_018397915.1 Birgus latro | reverse complement strand
TGGAATTGGAGGAGAAAGTCTGAGCAAAGAGATGTGCTTTATCAGTAGAAGAAATAGCTACAGAGCCATCAGAGTAGAAAAGAGGAGGGAAGGATGGTGAGGTAAAGTTGTTAGAAAGGTTTTTGGCAAGGTGCCAGAAGGAGCGAGAAGAATTTGAGTTGGAGAGTTGAGAACATTTAGCACGGATGAAATTATTTTTAGCAGAGCGAAGAACAGACTTAGCACGATTCCGGGCAGAAATATATAAAAGATGTGATTCAGGGGTGGGTTGGCTTCGGTACCTCTTATAGGCCCTCTCCTTGTTGCGGACAGCATTAGAACAAGCGTGATTAAACCTAGGCTTTCTTGCATTAGTCAGAGGATATGAGAAAGGAATGTATGCTTCCATGCCCAAGAGAATAACCGCCGTAATGCGCAAGGCACACTCAGATGGCTCCCGGCCATGGAAGCAATAATTATTCCAAGGAAAATCAAAGAAGTACTGCCTGAGGGCCTCCCAGTCTGCAGCTCCAAAGTGCCACAGGCGGCGTTTCTTTGGAGGGTCCACAGGCCGTACCGGAGCGATAGGACAGGTTAAGGTAATAAGGTTATGATTGGAGGAGCCCAACGGAGAGAAAAGATTAACCTCTTCATTACCGCGCCTCCCTCCCTTTCCCTCCGTCAAACCGAATTCCCGGAAGTTCATGCATGTGCGTGGGGGGTTATATCATTTATC
The DNA here is from genome assembly GCA_018397915.1 of Birgus latro. Lineage (NCBI taxonomy): Eukaryota > Metazoa > Arthropoda > Malacostraca > Decapoda > Coenobitidae > Birgus > Birgus latro. The sequence continues at coordinate 16,475 of JAGKTI010019149.1, read as the reverse complement.
ATAAGTGCGCTGTTTTTCATTTTATATTACTTTTATATTCTCAAGTACATGTTGACCATGAGATACACTGTGCATGATTTGAAATACATTTCCTATAGTAGTATACGTGTAGGGATATACAGTAAGACCTCACTATAACGGACTAATTGGGGCTCAGGCCAGTCCGAAGTATGCGATTTTCCGATAAAAGCGACATCTGGACTTACCCCTGCTAATCCGGACTTTTTCCAATATATCAGACATTAATCCGGATTTTATTGGTAGTTTTTACCACCATTGCAGTATTGTACTGTTTTACCTTCACTACATTAATCAGATGGTATAATAATACTGTATTGTGCACTGAAAAACATGTCTTTTACTTGTCTTATTGTAGTGAACATAGCTGAAGTTGTCAGGCACTCCGGACTGATTCTGGCTATATCGGACTTTGTCCGATATATAGGAGTTTAGTCCGGTAGCTCCTCGAGTCCGATAAAAGCGAATTCTGGTGTACTGAAGTTCGTTATATCGAGGTATTACTGTATATACTTTACTAAACTTTCATTGTTCCTATAAATATAGATTTTACAGATATAAAAAGATATATACGGTACTCATATGTTGCTCTTCGTGGCGTTGATACAGTGCAGGATGTATGTTGGGAAAGTCCAGGTGAAGTGTAGGTAGTGGAGGTGGCCTTTGATTTGCAAATGGATCTGACAAGAGGGTGAAGGCAGGTCCTGAGGGACTCTGCAACAATGGCGAGCCTTCAGGGCTTTGATTTGAGCAATTATCTATCTCGCTTTCATCACTCGTACTCTCGCTATCACTGTCGTTTTCTGGTATATAATCATCGTCTGACTCACTCACTGATATGCCTGATTGAGTTTCGTTGTTGTCAGACTCATCTAACTCACTAGCAAGCTTTGTATCAAATTCATCATCAGTATCAGATGACGCCATGATCACGCAAAAACAGCAAAAAAAACACACACACAGACACAGCATGCAGCTTGGGGGAAACTGAGGGGTTGCGGGTGAGAACTGGCTGCTGGTTGGTGGTGGGGCCTAGGAGGGTGGTTGTCATGGTAACCACGTGCTGATATGCCTAGTGCAACTATTTTTTTCTGTTTATATCATACCATATAGGTCTATATATATGCCCAAAACAGTAGGAATAATAAATCATATCCAAAATACCCAAATGATGTCAATCATGGTATGGCATGGACTCTGATATTGCCATGGCATGGCCATGACAAGGAGAATGATGTCTGAGTCAAGTTGCCAGTTTTTACAACACAAGTCTCTCCAGTAACCCCCAAACCAACACTCCTACTCTCCTATACTTCCCTATGCTTATCAGGTTTACCACCGTAAACCTTACAATTATCGGTTCCTCGCCAGAACTTTTTCTAGGTTTACAAGCGTAAACCTTATCGATTTCGGTAATGAAGAGGTTAACAGTGTAAGCAGAAGGATTAGTTGTTAGGAAAAGGTCAAGTATGTTGGAACTCTCTCCAAGGCAGTCAGGGATACGGGTAGGGTGCTGTACCAGCTGCTCTAGGTCATTAAGGATAGAAAAGATGTAGGCTTGTTCACCTGGTGGATCAGTGAAAGGAGAGGAGAGCCAAAGGTGGTGGTGAACATTGAAATCTCCTAGAATGGAGATTTCAGAGAAAGGAGAAATGGATAGAATGTGTCCCATCGTAGAAGTAAGATAGTCAAAGAATTTTTGATAGTCAGTAGAATTAGGAGATAAGTAAACAGGACAGATATATTTAGTCAGAGAATGACAGGAAAGCCGAAGCCAGAGAGTAGAGAATTCAGAAGAATCAAGTTCAGGAACACGAGAGCAAGATAGATCATTGCGTACATATACGCAACAGCCACATTTGGCTTTGAAATGAGAATAGAGAAAGTAGGAGGATACAGAAAAGGGTTTGCTGTCAGTTGCCTCAGACAGCTGAGTCTCAGAGAGAAATAGAAGGTGAGGTTTAGAGGAGAAGAGGTGGTGTTCAACGGAGCGAAAGTTAGAGGAAAGGCCGCGAATGTTACAGAAATGAAGAAGGAGTAAGTCAGACAGTTGTTCCAGGCTGCTTTGTGAGTCGTCACCGGGAGAGGGGCGGATGGTGGGGGCATTTATGCTCCCCACCCCTGGGGACTCCGAGGTATGATTTATGTGCGCCATTTTCTTTAAAATTTTGAAAAGGAAGTGTAGTGTGTAGTGTGCTTGTAGTTTGGTGTTGGTGTTGACAATTAGAGAAACTTGTATTGGAGAGCATGCTGGTCTACTCTCTGTGTTACTGAGACACTGAAAAAGTTCAGCAAATGGGGATGGTCAGGAACAAGTCCTGAGGGCTGATGAAACGGGAGCTTCAGCTCTCCCTGTCATCAGCCTTCCATCCACCTTGGGAGTACTGCCCTGCTCAGTTTCCCAAACAGAATCATTAGTATTTGGAATGACTAAGACGAAGAGGTGGTGCAGGCAAAAAACATTCATGTGTTTAAAACCAGACTAGATAACGGTAGGTATGGAGACAGGACAACACGAGCTTAGCTCAATTCCTATATACTACAAATAGGTAAGTACACCCCCCCCCCCCTAGCCTGGCAGATCTGTCATACAGAGAGAGGTTGGAAAAGCTGGATCTGCCTTCTTTAGAAGAAAGGAGGGAGAGGGGTGACATGATTCCAGTGTTCAGGGCCATGATAGGAGATAAAACTGACAGAAAAATCTGTTTGTATGGGATGGAAGAGTAACAAGAGGACATGGAATGAAACTGAAAAGCCAAGTTGTTTGAAGGATGTCAAGAGATATACAGTTTGTTTCCATATAGATGCATAGACCTGTGGAATAGCTTGGACAAAGAGATTGTCCAGTCCAAAAACTTAAACGAATTCAAAGCAAAAATTGACTTATTGAGAAAAAGAGACGGGACCCCACGAGCGTAGCTTATTTCCTGTATGTCACATCTAGGTAAATACACACACACATACATCCCACAGAATGTCACATCAGTCTCAGGGTGACCAACATTGTGAGAGGAGCCATAAATAGAGCATTTACTGAGCATTTGTTGACCCATTTATTGACCCATTTTGACCTAGTTATATGTTATTGTTTACAACTGCCAAACAATGCTCAGTATTTAACGATCTTTGTTTGGTAAAAGCCACAACACCCAGGAAATTACCGAACAGCATGGTGTTCGACTTTACGTAACTGTCAGCTATAATAACAAGGGTCTGGTACCAATTACAGCAGTTCGTTATGTCAAGGGTGTATTTCATCTTCTCGGTATGGACTGCAAGATCTTTGAGATACTAACTTTCCTTTGTGACTCTCGCCCTTCCTCCCCCCTTTTACCTCAGACTATTGCAGTTCTAATTACACATTCAAGATTTGTTCAGCAGTGTCAGATATTTGTTGGAAAATAATTAACTGCTTTAGTTCTTTATTAAGCTTTCATTCCATAGATCTTTGCTTCATCCAGGCTAACCATAGTTTGGAGATTACTTAAGAGGAAGCAAGTTGCCGTTTTGATTTCAGTAATTGAAAAGTACTTCACCAGTATGTAGTGCCACATGATCTTTCCTATTAAATTGGTGTATGGATATTTGGGCTTAATCATGTATCCTTTTTAGTAATACAACTATATTATCTAGCTGAAGTGTTGAAAAGGGATGTTTTCACTTGATGACACCAGTATAAGAGAGCAGCAGCTCCCTTGTTATGTAAACATCTCTCACCTCCTTCCCTATCCCCCAAAAGAGGGATGGTGGACTGCAGAAGAGACTGCAGTTCATCATTCATTAGGTTCATGTTCAAATGAGCTTGGAACCACAGCAGAATGATAAAAATAGAGCATGTCAGCAACAGTTGTACTGAAAGATGTATCATAGGATTTAGTGTAGACTCGTAGTTCCCCTTCTGGGAGTCATATTGTGTTTGTCTGGGGACCATGAGATAATCTTGAGTATATGGGGTCTCAGAATTTTCTGGAAAATTTCCTGAGGCAAAATTTTCCGAGGAGCCCTCTTTCTGTTGACCCTTTTCCTTGAGGCAGTGCAAAATTTATTTGGAAGAGCTATGAAGTAATTCATATGCTAAAAGACACACTTGGAGAGGTCTTGATGTAGTGTTGGTTAAGATTGATTGCTGCTCTGTCATTAGCAAATTAGCAACCAGGTTACATAAATTTTTGTTTACCTGTCTTTGTTAAGCAGAGTTTTCCAAGATGTTAAAGGTGACTGATGCTGTGCTATAAGTATGATGCAGTCACTGTTACCCCAGTTGGTAGTAGATGTGTAGTTTAAATCAACATTGAGTTTTCAGCTCACTTTTTGAGTGTTCATTTATGTGCTTGCACCATATCCTTAGTTGTGATTACTGTGTTGTTAAAATCTGATATGTTGTTAAAATCTGATATCCAGCATTCTGTGTCATGCGTTGATCTGCTAGTTACTTCAAAGAACAATGGCAACTAGAAGAGGGCCACAAAGGTTATTGTATGTTGTCAGGAGCCACAGGACAAATGTTTAGGAAGCATTATATAGACATTAATGTGTTACACTGTCTTATTTATATATTTATTTATTTTTTTTTTCGGGGGGGTACAGCACCATCATCGTTCCTGCTCTACAGTCAGAAGACAGAGATCAGCCGCCTGGTTGAAGGTGGTGTAGGGGAGGAGTGCCCTACACTTATCTTGCCCCTGCATAACCTGCGACAGTTGCGATCACTGGACTATGACCCAGTTGAGCAGTTGGTGTACTGGATTGATGGCCGCAGTCATACGATACGTCGGGCTCACCACAATGGCTCACAGGCGCGCACGTTTGTCAGTAATGATCTAGGCAAGATATTCCCTGTGGACCTCGCCTTAGATCCCTTTACCCGGGTCCTCCTCTGGTCCTGTTCCAAAACAAACGTCATCAATGTCACCAGGCTAGATGGCACTCAGGTTGGTCTGGTTCATATGTAGACTTCATTGATGTTTTTACCATCATCATCATCACTGATGCCTTACTCAGCCTTCAGCCAACTTTATCCTCTCACAAAACATTCCTGTGTGTGTGTGTGTATTCTTACATAATTGTTCTTACCTAATTGTATCTTAACTGGAATTAGTCAAGCCCATACTTTCCTGTGTATTAAACAACTTTTATCACACATATCCTTAAATTTATGAATTGTGTTGGCACACACTGTTTTATTTGGTAGTGCATTCCACTGATCAGTTGCCATATTTAGAAAACTGAATTTCTATATGTCTTTATCACCACCCTTTTCATGTAGTTTTTTGCAGTGTCCTCTTGCTGATGTTTCCCTGTAGGTTATATACTCATTTATGTCTCTCCTTCTCTGAGATGCATGTATATAGCATAATCATGTCTCCTCTTTTCCTTCTTTCCTGTAGTGTTGGTAGATTCAGTTTTTCTAGTCTTTCTTCATAGCTTAGATCCCTTAAGCATGGTACCATCATGTAGCTGCCCTTTGTACTTTTTCAATCTTATTTATGTGTTTTTTGAGATGATTCCAGACTACTGGGTGGTTCTCATGAATGATGTTATTATCCTTCTCAGCATGTCTTCATATATATATGTGAATGCTATTCCCACATTTGCAAGCAGTGTATACATGTTCGTACCTTCTCACTGATGCGGTCAGCCAGAGATAGTCTGTTATTGATATTTCACTGGGGAACAAATTTTGTCTTATTTTCTGTTGCTTGAGATTTTTCAATTGATTCTTTTTATTTTTTCAACGCTGATTTCAAATCCGAAATCAGTTTTCCTCTACATGCTCTAGTTTTCATGCAATTTGAAGCTTGTAATTTTTGCCAAAAAGGACACCCATTGCTATTTACACTAGGGATAGCTTGAGAACTAGGCTTAGATCTATCCTAACCTTAGACTAATTAGGCTAATTTTTTCACACATACATCAATTTTCTTTATTGTTAATTTTTGGTTCTAAAGATTTATCCGATTTACACAAAAATAACACCTGTTTTTCAGATCTGATCATGACTTGTTCAAGTAGACATAAATGTTTAAATAATCCTGATGCCTTCTGTTGTGTATGTGGCTGCTACACAGTTTTTCGTCAAAGGCGTAATATAACATCGTTTGTGAGGCGTGCCTATAAAGCCTATTTTCAAGTTCCCCTTGGCAACCAAGACAGGAAATGGGCTCCTCATATTGTGTGTCATACTTGTGAGGAAACGCTTCGTGACTGGACAAAAGGAAAACGAAAGGGTCTGCCTTTTGGAGTTCCCCTGGTTTGGCGAGAACCCAAGGACCACAGAACTGACTGCTATTTTTGCCTGGTCAACACGAAGGGTGTCGGCAAGAAAAACTGGCATAAGATCTTGCATCCTACATTCCCTCAGCAATTCGACCTACTCCGCACTTGATGAAACAGTTCGTGAAGGCATTTAGTACTGATGGTGAAATTTTTCAACATATAGTTTCTGCTTTTCCTGCTTTGTCTTTCGAGAAGATCAAAGCAGGTGTGTTCGATGGACCTCAAATTCGTGCCCTTGTACATGATGAGGAATTTGTCAGGAAGATGAATGACAAGGAGAAGGCAGCGTGGCTGTCTTTCGTGGCAGTTATACAAAACTTTCTTGGTAACAAAAAGGCTGATAACTATGAGGTTCTGGTTTCCAGAATGCTGTTGGCTTTATGCGATCTTGGGTGCAACATGAGTGTCAAGCTCGACTTCCTGAATAGTCACCTTGATCGATTCCCCGAGAACCTTGGGGCTGTAAGTGATGAACAGGGAGAGTGCTTCCATCAAGACCTCATGATGATGAAAGAGAGCTGCCAAGGGCGATGGGACAAAAATATTATGGCAGGCTACTGCTGGAGCATCAAACGTGATGGCCCCGAGGAAGTCCACAAACGCAAGAGCTACAAGTGCAAATTCTTGCCTGAATAGGACCTATTTGAACTTTGCATTCCATCCTTATCAATTGTTCTGAATCAGCTATCATCTTTATGTTGAAATATATGTTAATTTAAAGTAAAAAGCATTAGTGCATACTCATATTTAACTATAATGGATAAATGTTACAGATTTGACAAGTGGCGACACATATTTTACTCCATATAAGTGATTTTTTTTGCCTTTTTTCAAATTTTAATGCATATTGTGGTGCACCTACACATTTTTGTGAATTCATAAAGGATGTCTTTGCCAGAATGGTTGTTTTGAGCCTAATTTTAAGACTGTATGACCATAAATTCCTCAGATAGACCATGTCGTCATGTGAGAAGCTTCCAAACTTTGCCAAAAATGAAAATGTTGAATTTCAAAAAATCTAGAGCTATGAGAGAAAAACTAACTTCAGATTTGAATTCAGCACATTCAGATTAGGTAAGAACAATTGCTGGTATCAATGCAACAAAAATTTTGTTCCCCAGTGTGTCACTCCTAGGTCCTTCTCCCTTTCTGATATGTGTAGTGTTGATGTCAGGGGGAAAATGAGATTATACTTTATATAATAAATAAATGTGAAGCCAGATGTTACGAGGGAAATGAGAATAACCCTCTGGTCGATTATCACGAGAGAATCGACTCGTGAAATCAAGTAGCGATTTCACTTTTATGCTGGCTTACTTCGCCAATTCTCTGGAGTCAAGAATATATAAACTTTCTCAACAGTACACAGCAGAGACTAAACGCTCAAGAAGGCTGTATTACTGTACTATTGGCCTCTGAGAAAGTTAGTTCACCCCTTAACATTAAAAAAATATTAATAATAATAATAAACAGGATCTTGGCTGAGGCAAACTCCTAGCTGGAACAACGCATTTAAGAATTAATACCAAGAGCTGGCCTAAGTACCAGTCGTGATTAATATAAGGAGTTGTGCTAACCTGGAGCAGCAAAAGTGCACTAAATATGTGGGGAAATCAAACACGACTGTTACATTTAACAAAGCTCAGGAAAACGAACTGTAAATTTATTAATTACATGAAAATAAATTTACATTACATGAATCTACTCAAAATCAAGAAAGGGAAATGCACTCACTCAAGCACTCAAACAAAAAGCTAAATAAAGCACTAAGCTGAATATCTAAATAGCCTTAAGCCTAGGAAAAACAAAGGAAATACTAATCAGTAAAGATGAGACTGTTGCTGCTGTAGTCGATCACCAAGTTGGTGGGAGCTTTGGGAATACGCCGATACAGCCGAGACTTGTGATCGCTAAGAAAAGAGACCCTTTCGAGCTTTGCGCACAGCACTTTCGCTCTCCTTGACTGGTAAGGGACAACTAACTCAATGTTTGATCTACCCAGAGGCATCGTGTGAAAAGGGCGTGGCCAACTAATGGCCAGGGAGGCAAATGCAGAGGAATGACAATTCAGAAATTATCGCTCAGAGGAATGCTCTGTCTGTACATAAAGACAGTCACTCGCGAGAGAATGACGAAAGTTTTGACAACTTGATGCAAATATAAGTACAGAAGTGGACGGTTAAGAGAATGAGCGAAGTTCTATGGATTTCAGAATTGTTCAGTCGTTCCCGCAAAATCAGTCGATGTCATGATTTACGATACACAATTTCACGATGTAGGAAATTCGTGACAGTTGAATATCCTAACTTATAATCCCAATCTGGTCATTTTCCACTTTTACCAAACATAATTACATGACACTTGTCCACACTGAATTCCATTTGCCATTTATTGCTGCATTCATGAAATTTATTTAATTCTTCTTGTAGCTCTCTGCAAGAGTCTGCGTTAGTAATTCTCCTTTGTGTTTTTGTATCATCAGCAAACATATTTAGATAGCTCCCATTTCCAATGTTACTGTCTATGTCATTTATATATACTAAAACCATAACTGAACCCTGTGGAACGCCGCTAGTGCTTTCCTTCCATGATGAATAATTTCCCCTTAGTACAGTACTATTCTCAGTCACATTTTCTGAGAAAATCCTGCATCAAACAGTACAGGTTTCCTTGGATTCCTCCTTGATGGTACAGTTTCCTTAAAAGTCTGTGGTGTGGTACTCTGTCAAATGCTTTCATGAAATCTAAATAGATACTGTCCCCCCATCCTTCTCTTTTCTGTAATGTTTCTGTAACACCATCATAGTAGCTTAATAGATTAGTAACACATGATTTTTCCTTTCTAAAACAGAACTGCCTTTCTGTTTTCATACTGTGTTCTTCTAGATGGTTTACACAAACTTTTCATATCAGCTCTAATAGGATCATACGTACAACACTGGTCAACGATACTGGTTGGTAGTTGAGTAGATTCTTTCTATTCCCTTTCTTGAATAGGGGAACAATGTTTGCTTTCTTCCAAATATCAGGTAGTTTACCTTGACCTAAGGATTCCTTGAATTTTGAGTATATTGATCTTCTTAACTCTTTTTGCACATTCATGTAGCACCCAAGCTGAAATTTCATCAGGACCATTTGCTTTTCCATTGTCTAATTTACATAACTCTTCCTGTACTTCTTTTTGTGATATTTGTATACTGTATTTGGTAATATCTGTGGGCATGCATGTTCCATATCATCTTTCTCAAAATTATTTTCTTCTGTAATAACTGATTGGAAATTTTTATTTAATACTTTACAAATATGTTTTTCTTGTGCATAGATGATTCTCTCGTCTGTAATGGACTGTACTTTATCTTTAACTTTGGTTCTGCTTCAGTTGTAGCTGTAAAATAGCTTCGGTCGATTACTAGTTTTATTTATAATGTCATCCTAAAACTGTCCTTGAGCTTTTCTCCTTATCCTTGTATAATAATTTCTTGCCTGATTATAGTAATTATATACCCTCTTACTACAGTGCACCCTCACACAATGTGAGTTTATGGGCAGCAGAAACCCTCGCATTCTATGATTTCGCATTGTGTGAACCAAAGAACTTATGGGAAAAATGGTATATGGCGGACAGCCCACCCAGGGCTTGGTCTTTGGGTCCCCTTCCAGCCTACTCTACCCTGCTAATACTTTGTCAAATAGTACTTCTAGTTGGACCAACAAATAAAACAACAAACAGAACACCATGTACAGTGGTGATCAAAAGTTCTGTCCCGATTCCAGGCACAACATGAATCTCTACCAACTGAGGTTCGAACAACGATGCTTCAGGAGAAGGGGGATGCTAGGTGCCGGGGTTGCAGGGGATAGGGTCAGAGGGAGGGATTCAGTGTCCAGATCCATGGGATGATAAGTAACCTATATTGCCATGATCTCAGTATAATTCACTGATATGGTTATATTGAATTAATATATAGGAACATGATATACAAGTAACTATATACTGGACTCCGCGAGACATAATTTTTTATAAGGTGATTTAGAGAATCATGGTTAGTACTATGATGTTTCTCAGTCCTCGCAGTTCAGAAGCAGTCAGTTTATATTTCATTTTTTAAATCATCGTTCGCATAGCTGTGATTCATTGGTTTCTTTGTAGAGGGGCCAGTCTTCGGTTATCATTGGATGTTAAACTTTTCAGTGTATATGATGGTCATACTTTTCTGTCTTTATTAAGGTTATAATTTATGCCACACTTACAGGTATACCACCGTGATTTTTAGTCTCTTCAGCTAAGGAAGGACTTTATGGCAAAAGTCTGATCGTTACAAATGGCGAAAGTCTAATTATTACAATCAGTTTCAGGAGAAGGTGCTCAGGATGAAGTTAAAAAATATAACGGCAATTTTTAATTTAGAGGAAACTGGTACACTTGAGTTAAACAAATGCTTTTATATCACACACAATAAAGTAGTTAGTGTACTTATGATATAGAACTGGATTATTACTACTTACATATACAAGTAACTTATCTTGACTGTATTAAGAAAAACACATGGTAACCCTAGGAAACATAAGAGTGATATTGACATAAACATAATGCCAGGCTTTTGATAAATCATTGCCTACAGTATAAACTTATAATATACATGAGGTATTACTTTTCATTATGAAAGCTACCTCACACAGAATTGAAGTAAATTACATAATCAAGCATTCAAATGATGCAAACACATTAATACAAGATCCAACCACCTTGAGTTTGAACAACTTCATCAACTCTCCTGGGTAGGGATACCACTAAATTATGACAGATATTTGGATGGTTCCTCACAGACTCCCAAACCTCAAAGGCTTTGTGTTCTACAGCTTGAACACTTTTTTCTTCACCCACATTCCAGCCCTTGCACATAATGGCCCTTAAATTCTCGATTGGGTTTAGATCACGACCCTTTGAGGGCCAATCGAGGACTTCCACTCCCGGGTGCTGATTTAACCAATCCTTTAACACTGTGTACATATGCACAGGACTCCTGTCGTGCATAAGTCTAATAGGATGAGGAAGTGGAATTGCCGTATTTCTGACAGATGGCAATAAAACGTTTTCTAACACGTCAGTGTATTTTTGCCCTGTAAATCTTCCTTCTGTTTTCACTAATTCTCCAGGTGCATTGGGCCACATCTGTCCCCTAAATGATAGTTTCACCCAATCACATTTGCCCTTCTGTATATTTTTCATCTCGCGAAATATGCATGATGCTAGACCGCCATCAAAAGGGATAGTAAGTTCTGTTTTTTATTAACCCTCCCCGTAAAACAAACTCAAGTCAAATGGCCACCCCTTACGGGATTATGGCATCTGGCAATAGATAGATAGATAGTCTCTTGAGTGTGTGGAAGAGTTTTGTTATTTGGGAGACATGTTATGTGCCGGAGGTGGGGCTGGAGTTTGCTCGGTTGCTAGGGTGAGAAGTGGTTGGAAGAAGTTCAGGGAGCTATTACCTCTCCTGACATTGAGAGGACTCCTTATGTGCTAAGGGGTTTTTGTATGCAGCATGCGTTAGGAGTATGATGCTGTATGGTAGTAAGACCTGGGCAGTAAAGGAAGAGGATATTTGCAGGCTTAAACATACAGAAATGACAATGATTAGGTAGATGTGCAGTGCGTCTCTGCGTGCAAGGCCTGGGGGGGCTGGGTTTATGATGGAAGAGTTAAGAGGTAGGATGGGAGTGTATTGGTGTTGTGATGAGGAGAGGTAGGCTGAGGTGGTTTGGACATGTGGAGAGGATGGGGGATGATAATTGGGTGCAGAAGGTGAGAAGTGTTAATATTGGGGGAGGGGTTGGGAGGGGTAGACCGAGAAAGAAATGGGACGAGGTCATTAAGGGTGACCTCAGGGTTAAGAGATTGAACAGGGAGGCTGCCAAAGATCAAGCAGCATGGAAAGCCGCCATTAGGTGACCAAGGCTGACGCATGCAAGCATGTTGGAGCCTACGAAAACGAAAACGATAGTACAGTATATTTCTAATTTCCATGCTGATTGTTAGACCATTATATGTTATTATGTGGTACAAAAGGGTATCTTAGGGGTAAATATTGAGGTCATGGCACCAATTAGATTTATTACCGTAAGTTCTTCAATTCGGCTATCACGTTTTCGGGTATAGCGAAGCCATAGTGGCACCAATGAGGTGTGATAGTTGAGAGTGGGATGTACGTATATATATATATATATATATATATATATATATATATATATATATATATATATATATATATATACATACATACATATATATACAGATATTTCTATCTATAGCCTGACGTCCTAATCCCACAAAGGGTGGCCGCAGACAAAACGCTTTCAAGTTGCTCTGTCACCCACCATTTGCCTACCCTCCCCCCAGCTCACTCCCCCCTCCCTCATATACCTCTCAACTCCATCCCTCCACCTCATCCTCAGTCTTCCCGTCCCTCTCCCTCCCTCCGCCTCACCTGCATACACCCTCTTAGTCAGTCTTTCATTCTCCATTCTTTCCACATGTCTAAACCACCTCAGTGTACTTCTCCTAATCTTCTCAACCACATCCACATCCATCCAACAACGTTCCTTCACTTCTTCATTCGTCAACTTGTCCCTCCATGTCACTCCACATGCTCCTCTCAAGTAACTCATTTCCACTGCTCTCATTCTTAACTTGTTACCCTCTAGCAAGGTCCATGCTTCACTTTCATACGTCTGGGTAGGGATCACGATACTATCATGCAGTGACTTCTTGACCTCCATACTCACCTCCCTATTTCTCATCACCGCTTTCAGTGAACCAACAACCTTCCTTCCCTGCTGTACCCTTTCAAGTATTTCATTCCCAAAACTTCCATCCTTACTCATCACACTACCCAAGTACTTGAATGCACTCACATTCTCCATATCCTCACCATCCAGTCTCACTGTGCATTCTGTGACTTCATTCCTTTCAAACACCATAACTTTACTCTTGTTTACATTGACTTTCAGATTCCTCTTCTTACACACTGTCCCAAATTCATTCACCAAACCATGCAACTCCCATTCATCTTCACTCAACAGTACTGTATCATCAGCAAACAACAATACTGGAATCTTCCACATCTCTCCCTCATTCTTTAGAGCCACTCCCACATCCACTGCCCTACCTTGCACCTCCTTTACAACCCCATCCATGTATATATTAAACAGCCATGGAGATCACACAACCCTGTTTCAGTCCCACTTTCAGATCAAAGAACTCACTCAGCTCACCATCCACTCTCACAGTAGCCCTAGCTTCTTCATACATACTCTTCACAGCACTCAACAATTTCCCCTCCACTTCATATATTCTTAATACCTTTTACATACCTTGCCTACCTATTCTTTCATAAGCTTTCTCCTAGTCCACTAAACATCTTAGAACAAATATCTGATCTATGCACCTTTTTCCCTTCCTAAATCCCCCTTGTTCTTCTCCAACTAACTCATCTGTTGTATGCCTAACCCTATCAATAAGTATTCTACCATATATCTTTCCAGTCACACTAAGAAGGCAAATACCCCTATGGTTACCACATACTTCTCTCTCCCCTTTTTCATTATATAAAGGAACAGTTATAATAGATTTCCAGTCCTCTGGAACCCTTCCCTCTTCCCAAGCCAATCTACACAACTTCCATATCCATTCCACAACAATCTCACCCCCATACTTCAGCATTTCACCAAACACTCCATCAATTCCTGGGGCCTTTCCCATCTTGATCTTCTTCATTGCTTCCACTGCTTCTGCCCTACTGATCTCTTCCTCCCTCCTCTCACCTCTTCTTCTCCCAGCCATTCCCCAACCACTATACTCGCCCTGCTCTCACTCTCTACATTCAACAAATCCTCAAAGTGCTCCTTCCATCTCCTCGATTTCTCTCTCTTCTCCACCAGCAATCTATTCCATCTTTTACTCCCCTACTATTTTCCTTTTCACAGGGTCTTACTTTCTTTACCTCCTTCCAAAACAATTTATTACTCTCCCTCCACTTTACATTCAGATTCCTCCCAAACTCATCATCCACTTTCTTCTTACTCTCCGTCACCTCTCTTCTCCAGCTCACATATATCTCTCTCTCGGCTCTCTCGTATATATACTATATACAGTAAAAGCTCGATATAACGGACTTCAATAGACCAGAATTCGCTTTTATCGGACTCGAGGAGCTACCGAACTAAACTCCTATATATCGGAAAAAGTCCAATAAAGCCAGAAAGCAGTCCAGACTGCCTTACCACTTCAGCTATGTTCACCACAATAAGACAAGTAAAAGACATGTTTTTCAGTGCACAGTACAGTATTATTATACCATTTGATTAATGTAGTGAAGGTATAACACAGTACAATACTGCAATGGTGGTGAAAACCACTGATGCAATCCGGACTAATGTCTGATATATCGGAAAAAGTCCGGATTAGCAGGGGTAAGGCCGGATGTCACTTTTATCGGATTTTCGCATTTTTCAGACTGGCATGGGGCCCAATTAGTCCGTTATAGTGAGGTCTTACTGTACATATATTAGAGAAACACACATTAAACGCGTGTGTACAAATACAGTATACTTATATGCTCCTCGACTGGGAATCGAAACCAGGACCTCTTAAATAGAAGTCAGGTACTGATACCATTACACCATGACCTGATAAAAGCAGTGACCACCTGATTTTTTTTTAGGAAACCAGGTAAATCCATGATGGAAGAATTTCTTTCTGTCACATCAGAGTCATACCACTCCCCCACACAGCTTTGGTGAGTGACAGAGCAGTTTTAATCTATCCCAGACACAACACTAGTGTCTTAAGATGTTAGAGAAACACATTAAACGCATGTGTACAAATATTCTTATACACTTCTCGACTGGGAATCGAACGCAGGACCTCTTAAATAGAAGTCAGGTACTGATACCATTACATCACAGTGTGATAAAAGCAGTGGCCAGGTAAATCTCTGATGTGTTGTGACTGAAAGAAATCCTTCCATCATGGATTTACCTGGTTTCCTAAAAAAAATCAGATGGCCACTGCTTTTATCATGCCATGGTGTAATGGTATCAGTACCTGACTTCTGTTTAAGAGGTCCTGGGTTTGATTCCCAGTCGAAGAGCGTATAAGTATATTTGTACACACGCGTTTAATGTGTGTTTGTCTAACAAGACACTTGTGTTGTGTCTGGGATAGATTAATACTGCTCTGCCATTCACCCAAGTTGTGTGGGGCAGTGGTATGATCCTGATGTGACAGAAAGAAATCCTTCCATCATGGATTTACCTGGTTTCCTAATAACAATCAGGTGGCCACTTCTTTTATCATGCCGTGGTGTAATGGTATCAGTACCTGACTTCTATTTAAGAGGTCCTGGGTTCGATTCCCAGTTGAGGAGTGTATAAGCATATTTGTACACACGCGTTTAATGTGTGTTTCTCTAACATCTTAAGACACTCATGTTGTATCTGGGATAGATTAAAACTGCTCTGCCATTCACCCTAGTTGCGTGGGGCAGTGGTATGATCCTGATGTGTTATGACTGAAAGAAATCCTTCCATCATGGATTTACCTGGTTTCCTAAAAAAAAATCAGGTGGCTACTGCTTTTATCATGCTGTGATGTAATGGTATCAGTACCTGACTTCTATTTAACCCGTCACGTCCTGACCGATTTTCTACCTCCAATACCCCCCAGTCCCGAGCAATTTCGGATTTTTATTTTTTTTTTTTTGGCTCAAACCTTCGCTTTTGGTAAGAAACATCGAGAATTCATAGAGAAATCGCCCTCCTGAGCCTATAAATGGTGCTACAGGTGATGAGTCAGCCTTACCTTTCATTCTCACTCAGGTATCTGGCCTCAAAGAAAACGAACTATGGGAGGGTAAACTACTTCAAGACACTTTGTATTATGTATTTATTTATTTATTTGATACGAATTTATGTGTAGCACAAGACTATATTTGCTTTCACACAATTATATAGGCAGTAGAAGCAATGTTCAATCACCAAACACATCCACATATGGCACCTTCCTTTATGACTTTACCACCTCATCACTTCTGTTTGTTTCTTGCTCTAGCTTCTTTATTTCTTTGTCCTCCACCTCAGGAATCACTTCCACCATGAATTTTGTCATTGGAGAGACTGTG
>JAGKTI010019147.1:0-17191 GCA_018397915.1 Birgus latro | reverse complement strand
CTTTTTTTTCCCCACTCCACTTCTTCCATCTACAACACACACTGGTGGTGGGTGGTGGAAACCATCACCCACTCAATGCAGTACAGCCTACTTCCTCCTATCCTTCTAGTTATGCTTTATTCTTCTTTCCATTTCAGGTGGCTCTACACTGAGTGACATGCCTAATGGTTTCCTGTAACTCTGGAAACCACTTACAATGCTGGTGGTAACCATATAACCAACTAATGGGATGACATTGAGCCTGCTATGGTGCCCCTGTTAAGTGGGTGGAGAAATGCAAGTGTGGCATCCATCCAGGAACCAAACCTCCATACTATTCCCCATGCCTCACTGTACATGCCTTGCTGTAACAAGGCACTGTCAGCCATAAGTGAACATTGATTCACTGCATGGGACAACTCTGCAGGGGCAGGTGCTTGCCTGCAGTTGATGGATCTACTCAGCCAGACAGACTGGGGTTGATCAACAACTACTACAAACACTTTCTCCTACTCGACTTCCATCCCAAATACATTTTTTGTCATTACACCTCTTCCATCCACATCACACACTTTTTGCTGCTACACTTCTTCCATCCATCTGACACTTTTTTTTGCTACTCCACCTCTTCCATTCACCCCACAATATTTACTTCTACTCCACTTCTGCCTCACAACTACCACCCCTCTACCATACAACACCCATCTCCAAAACAGACAGAGGCAGATGTAAAGAGACACTTCATTGCAATAACTACCAAGACAGCAAACAATAATTTACAAAATCCAGAGACATGTTCTTCAGAGCTTAACAGACTTTCCACAGCATTACAGTGACTTTGCGTAAGTATTCAACTACAAAATGGAAAAATTTACCATATACTGTATTAGGTACATTATCCTTTCTCCAGCATGTCTCACCAACCCATTTTTTTTTTTTTTTACTCCATATCTGCCTTACTACACCTTACTGGTAAAACCTACAACACTCATATTCATCATGATATATCTGTATTTCCTCCAGCAGAACTCATCACACACCACCACCCTACATCATCCTCTCACCTATTACAACACTGATGAGCTAAACAGTCAAAAATGTATTAAGTACCAGGTGAGTAACAAGAACTGACATACTAGCATCAAGTATCTCAAAAATGTCACAGCAACAGGGCATGTTTCTGGCACACATCTTCACAGCCATGACCCAAGAGATCTATATTGACCAGCACCAATCTGATGGACCAAAAAAATCTAGGGGCAGAGTCACAGAACATTTAAAGCACCATATCCCCTGGCGCCACCTGATGATACAACACTCAGGCAGACAGCCATTCACAAAACATAAGCACTGTTATTTTTCAGTGATATCAGGTGTGGCAAATTAAGAGCAGGGAGGACATACCGGGACCTTAACCTACACCACAATGCAGAACCAGTGTGACTCCCTGGCCCGTTGATAGCCTCTGGCCTTCTTCCACTCTAATTAATGTTATAAAAGCATTAAAGGAACCACTACAATGATAAAGGAAGTGCCATAATCATTTTTTTGTGAAGCAGAGTTTTGAAAATACAGTGCTTAATCATTGATAAAATAACAGGAGTGTGTAATACATGGAGGTAGCGGAGGGAAAGCCATCTTCAGGTAGCTTGAAAAGACAATTTGGGATTTTTTTTTTTTTTTAATTACAGCCTGCTAACCAACACCGAAATTAGTATGCTCATCACTGACTTTATGAAACTCCAAGCAATTTCTCTTCTATAAACACCCACTGCAAGTGCATTACTATATACTACGTAAACAAAGAGGGGGGATGGGGATTCACTAGCTCTCTCCTCTCTGTTAAAGCATCTATGTAGGTTAGGTCAGGTCTGGTTAGGTCTGATTAGATTATGCCCCTCTTATGGCAACTGTTTAAGTTAGGTTAGGTTACATCTGGTAAGGTTAGGTTAGGTTATCTTCCTCATTCAACCTAACGATAAAATTAGGTCAGGTCTACTTACTTTACCTCCCTCCGTCAAGGCATCTACGATAAAATTAAGCCAGGTCAGGTCTGGTTAGGCTATTTCCCTGTTATTGCTTCTACACTAAAATTAGGTTAAGTCAGCTTCAGTCAGGTTAGGCAATCTCCCTGTATTCGGTTATCTCCTTCTGTTATGGCATCCCAGTTAAAATAACGTTAAGTAGGTCTGGGTAGTTATGTCAGATTATGTACCCATTATGTACTACATTAATACAGTACAGTAATAGGTAAGGTAGGTTAGGTTATGTACAATTATGTCAATTTAGGTATGCTGCTGATGATTCTACAGGGCCAAATAAGTCTAGTGCTAACAGAGTAATAACCAAAGCAAGCTGTGCTGTATGAAAAAGCTAGGAGAAATTATGAATCCCAGAACAGTGAAGGATAAATAATTTAGAGCAAGGAATTAGTCAAATAAGTAGATTTCCAAGGGTATCTGATGGCACTGATGGGATGTATATTCAGGACATCAATAGAGAATAAAAAAATAATTTCTTCGGTGCTATGAAATTTTACTAGTTCATCAGTGGAAAAGCTGGGACATCTCTAGGCAGGTTCTGTTTCTGTAGGGATGGGAGTACTTCTTTCCCTCTTCATTTTGCTACTGGCTTTAAAAAATTATGATAGTTGTGTTCTCTGTTATGTAAATCACAGAGTCAAACAGCTGAAGACAGACAGCTCCGTGATTGGTTGATTGTGCCAAGGGTTTGCCTGTAAGTCAGGTACTAGCTGAGGAAAAAATCAACTGATGCGGCACACTTGAGGAAGGCACAATTTACAAACAGGGTGAGGCACTGTTAGAAACTGTAGTAAACACCCAACTGTGATGTGTGTTATGATGCTTTAATAATGAATAATATGAGGTACTGAAGTTAAGTTTGGTGCATCAACTTCTGAAAATGTTTGTGAATCCAGCCCCTGAACTATGTAGGTCATACTGTACTACAGTATATTTAAATTACCACTGCAATCAAACTGCTGGAACTTCATGAACCTAAAGTGACTGAAGTACATCCATATACGATATAGTTACAGCAATCTGCCAGGAAGGGGAGGGGGGAGGTCATCTACTATCCTCTCACTTGACATAGCTACTGCTGCTACCCTCAGTGACTTTACACCAAGAGAAAAACTTAAGACTCAAAAATAAAGACACAACCAAAGAGAATGGGCCACTGCAAAGACTACCTCCTGGCAAACACATAAACCAAACTGAACCAAAATAATATTCAACAAAAACAATACCGACATTCTTTTTAGAAGCTGCCTTTCCGTTTCTGGTTGTCTGAAGTAACATAATAAGGGACTGAAATGCAAATGACTAATGGCAGTGTCTTTTATCTAATCTCTTCACCCCACTACTATTAAAAAAAATTATAACTAAGGTCATATCTATATTTTACACAACAGGTAGGTGGTGGTGGTGGTGGCAACCATCATCCAACCATCACCTTTGTCATTCTGTCTCTGCATTTGCCCTCCTTTCTTCCTACTTCTCCCCTTCCTTCTGGTCATTTTTTATTACTCCTTTTTTCTATTTTTCCACTACAGGTGGGTCTTACACTAAGGGACAAGCCAAATGCTCTCCTGTAACCCAGGAACCATTTACAACACTGGGTGGTAACCATATAACCAGATCATTTGGTGATGAGGAGCCAACCATGGTGCCCCTGTTAACTGTGTGGAGAGATACAAATGTGGCATCCCTCCAGGAACCAACCTTCCACACTATTTACCATGCCTTGCTGTCAAGATGCACTGTCAACCAGAAGGGAACATCAGTCCACCACAAACGACAGCCTAGCAGGGGCAACTGCTTGCCTGTGGTTGATGGGTCACTTGGCCAGACAGCCTGGGGTTGATCAACAACAGCAACAACAATAACAACAAAAAATTAAACTGATTACGGTATATCTCGGGAGATCCCTCAATCAGGCTCATAAGGATGTGATGCCTGTAACAGCCTGGGTTTCCTTTCCTAGGTCTATGTGATAAAGTTGGTTGTCACTAAGCTTTCAGGCTGGACTGAGTTGTGGCTAATGCACTATGGCTCAAGTCCCGGAGGTGACTGAAGATTTTCCTATCGTGCAAAATGTTACCAGATGTGTATGTCGGATTCCTGACCTGAATGTTCTGGACTATGGTAGCCTTCCCTCAGGTCCTACAGTCAGAGGGCAAGGCAATACCAAATTGGTAATTACCATTGCATTTCCTTCTTTATATATATATATATATATATATATATATATATATATATATATGGAATGGGATTGAATCACTTAACCACCCATTTACCCTGACCTTCAAAGCCCTTCCCACTTTGTGGAAGGAATAAGACTCCCCAAAACACTTTAAGAATTGTCATACATCTACAATGGAAATCAAAATTAAATGGAAAGCATCAAAACCCAGTGGACATACAGACTTCAAACCTAAATTGACTTATGATTGACGCAATAAAAATTACACTTATTTCTGCTACTAAACCTACAGTAACTTATACCATACACCAGCTACCCTAGAACTTCTACATCACCAAGAGCCGTATCTCGGTAATCGCAACAGTTTACCTAAATATCGCTTCCTTCATAAGTCAACACTCATTTCCTTAAAATATTTCAAGTTTACTTACACTGGTACTGGCATCATCCTACACAAAGCAACACTTTTCCTGTGTCCCTCCCACACAAAATATGGTATTGTGGTTTGTTATGGACAGGTATGGTTCAGTTATTGGAACAGGTTTTTCTAGTGACTTATGGAGTGATTACTTTAATTCTGTTATCCATTCACAGTAAAAAAAAAAAAGTAATAATAACAATAGTAATAGAGTAATTTGTTTATGGAGCATGGTTGGTCATAACAAAAATAGGGGGTGGGGTCCTTGCGATGAATATGGACATCATATTTGATCAATTCCAACAAAACCCATGTTCATATAAATGCGTGATTAGGTCAGGTCAGATGAGGTCAGGTATTATTTGTTTAAGATGGGTTGGACAATGTCAGGTTTTCCATAAAACCTGATTTATCATGTGATTTATGCAATTCAACTCATTTCCTTTTTGTTGATGCTGATGATGCAGTACTACTTGCATATACCAAACAAAAACTTGGTAGACTAGTGCAGAGTTTTGCTGATGTCTGTGAGTGTCGTGCCTTGAGAGTAAATGCAGAAAAGAGTAAAGTGATGGTTACTGAGAGAGAAGGCGACTCCCAGTGCGATGTTACAGTGAATGGAGAGAGACTGGAATTGGTGAGAGACTTCAAATACCTGGGTACAGTGATAGAAAGAGAAGAAAATGTGCAAAAGAAGTGGAAAGTAGAGTAACACAAGGAAGGAAGGTAGCTGGCACTATGAAGGCCTTGATAAAAAACAGGACTGAGTGTTGCAGCTGCACGAGGCTTACATGAAGGAGTGTTAGTGCCGACTTTAACACATGGATGTGAGACTGGTGTAAAGATGTACCGATACCAAAATTTTGACCGATACTGATACCTAAAAATTGGACCGATACCGATACTACTACCGATACCAATGCCAGTGAGGGAGGGTGGAGCCTGCTGTCTGAAGGCTGTGGCAGGGCCGAGCCGCTAATGCCAGGCTACCAACCTGTCCCATACATGTCCATGATGGCAGATGTGGCTCATTACCAGAGAATGTGCTGTATTACTATGCACCATGTATTCAAAATATGATACTAAATAATTGGATATTACCAATAATTTATTTTTCATCTCTATAAAACATCCAAATTCTATTTAACAAAATGACTTCCAGTGAGTGATTTGCTACAACTAAATTCCTTTTAAGTATCGGTAATATCAGCAGAAAATCAGCCGATACAGATTCCAATACTGACATGCTAAAAGTGGGCCGATACCACCGATACCAATACATCGGTACATCTCTACCATGGTGTGGCACAAAAATGAAAAGTCAAGAGTAAGAGCAATGGAGATGGGGCTGCTGAGGAATGTATGTGGAGTACAAAGAGTGGATAGGATATGAAATAATGTGATTCATGAAAGATGTGGAGTGAGGAAGTCTGTGGACACCAGAATCGAAGAAAGTGTACTGAGATAGTATGGTCATGTGGAGAGAATGGATAACAATAGAGTGGTGAAAAAGGCATATCTGAGCAAATTTGAAGGAGGGAGGAGGCGAGGTAGGCCAAGGAGAAGGTGGAGGGATATGGTGGATGAGTGTGTGAGGAAGAGAGGTTTGGAAGTTGGTGAGGCTAGGGGACTGACGAGATCAAGCTGGCTGGATGAATATTGTGAGGAGAAGCTCATGATCAGGGATTTGGCATCCCTTTTTAAAGTGACAGCATCCGGACTGACTCTATCAGATACGTTTATGTGAAGCTATGGAATGTGGTGAATGTTTTTGGTGTTTCAGATAGACCCAGGATTCCGGGACCTTGAATGGTGAGTGAATGGAAGCATGGCCCATTAGACTGGGCAAATTTGGGCTGTCTGGACATTCTTACTCCTCACCCTGCCCTAGGGTGGGAAAAGAGGTCCATATGATGATCATGATGATGTAATTTCCTTTGCAAATTACCAGTTTGCGGCAAGTTCCCCTTTCCTAAACTATTTAATCCCCAGGTTCTCTAATACTGTCTGAAGTTGGGTGGTGTGTAAAAAAAAAAAAAAAAAAAAAAAAAAAAAAAAGCAGCGGTGCTCTGGGAGAGTAGGCCTTTTGACTCGCAGGACAGGAGATCTGGCCGCTGCCATGGTGTAATCAGTGACTGTGTCGTTCCAGGAAGGTGGAGGTGCTGGTTCGTCCTGCTGGTGGTGGCTGAGGATATACCCGTCCTTGTCAACGATTCCTCCTGTTACATAAGTTTGGTTCCACAGCAAAAATGAATACCATCTGGGGCGAAACTAGACAATTCCTACTGTTCCAAAAGTTACGTTCCACAGCAAAATAAAAGAGTACCATATGGGGTGAAGCCATAAATCTAATTCACCATTATTATTTCCAAGCTAAATACTGTACTGTAGTTCAAAACATGGACAACATATAAGTAACAAGACCTCCCTCTCCCTCTTATAAATGCAGACAATTATGACAGGTTATCATTCTGGTCGTTCAATTCATTTACAACATCTAAATCTTGCAGAAGTAACCATGATGCTGCAAAAATACAATGTCTAAGTCTACTCCACACAAAATTTGATGTTCAGCCACAGACAAAAACACAAAACTTACAGCCTAATCATGAACATTAAATTCTTTTCTTGAATCTACAAATTACATAGTACACAGAAGACAGAGATAAATGGAGGCCTGGACACCTATTGGCCCATCACCATACTGTATTGTTATATAAAAAAAATAAAATACTATAAAAAAATTAAATCTAACACACATGTAAAAGAAGAGTAGAAAAGAGAAAGGCTCACAATCTTTTCCTCGTTACAGAAACATTATGGGCATGTAACATAACTTCTAAAAGTAACATTATAAATTTTGAAATCTTGGTAAATTTGCAACACTGGATGGTCACTCTCATGGCTTTTTCTAGCTGACCTAACCTCCCTAAACTAAACAAACCTAGTCTTACTATAGTGCCTGTTTTTATATGACACCCACAACTTAAAAATTGATAGGATTACGCGATATTCAACAGGCGTTAATTATGACAGGAATGAGTCTCCTTGGTTACTAGTTAAACCAACATTCAAACCTAACTACACTTGGCCATTAACTGAGCTGAAAAGGGTTGGGAATAGGTACAGCATTATTTTGGAAGGACACTCAGCAAACAGACTGAAATTGATATGCTCACCACTTGGGAAGCATAATTCTAAGCACTGGCACCTCTATAAGCATCTATTGCAAATGCGTTCTTTAGTACTCTGATAATAAGGCACGGTGGGGGAAAGGCCACTGCCCAGAGTATGTCAGTTTTATCCATTACCAAGAATAGATAAAACTTTGGTAGAGTACGTTAAACTTGGTTAAGTATGGCTGTGTCAGTGTGGATCATATTAAAGTAGATAAAGTCTGGTTGTTCAATTAGATAACTTTCCATTAAATCTGGTTAAGAAAGGTTAGGTGAGAGTGGATCGAATCTGGTTAAGTTAGGTTTGATTAGTCTACACAATATTCAGTTTGGGTGGGTTGGGTAAAGATCGGATATGTATGGTTAGGCTAGACTTGATCAAACTAGGTTAGATCTGATACCGTATGAACAGATTAGGTTGTCACATTAAATTACTTCACCAACGTACATGTGGTAATGAACAGACACAGGATCTTGAAAACCTCCCACCTTTTTTTATGAAATACTTAACAAAGCATTTCCGACGTTATCAAACCTACATTAAAATCAGGCTAGGTGCAGTTTCGTTGTCAGATCATATTAGCTAATTCTAACATAGGTGCAATTACTGATAAGAGTCAGCTGAAGAATCCCGGGTATGATTTTGGAAATTCGCCCAACTAACGTACAGTGAAATTCAATGTTTGTCATTTAGTTTATGCAATTTTAATCAGTTTTGCTTCTATATACATCCGTCACAAATGCACCTTTTAGTGTACTAGGTGGAAGCAAAGGTTGTTCGTATCGTACCTCCGTCCGTTATCCAATCTACGTCCAGACTCAATTAACTCAGGTTACGTTAGATTAAATTAGGTTAGGTTAGGTTAAGTCAGATGCAATAAAACACGGTGATAACATCTGGAAACTCCCCCCATCCAATCTCTTTTTTTAATGTACAAAGAAAAGCATTTGCGACGAATGC
Source organism: Birgus latro (assembly GCA_018397915.1). Classification (NCBI taxonomy): domain Eukaryota; kingdom Metazoa; phylum Arthropoda; class Malacostraca; order Decapoda; family Coenobitidae; genus Birgus; species Birgus latro. The sequence continues at coordinate 8,433 of JAGKTI010019147.1, read as the reverse complement.
TTATATAAGAAAAAATGCTTAAAACTGCTTAAATTCAGCAATGAGCATATTAATTTCAGTACCGAATCCCCCCCTATTAATTACTGACCAGCTAAAAAATAATAAAAATAAATGCTGACTGATGTTTAAGGAAATTAGTAATTAGAATTGTACACGGTAAATGGTAAGCATATTAATTTCTAAGTAAATCATGTGTAACTCCCAAAAAATTCCTTGAATCTGTACGGTCAGGAAAATGTGCTATAATCTTGGCCTAACTTTTATCTACCTAATCTAACTCAACCAAGGGGCGTGATGATCCCAAAACCACCTCAATTTCATCTAAAAGCAAAACTACAATCTGTGCACTTCAACTAGGCTGAGATTTTCGACACAGAGGCTCATATTAGTACGGTGGCTCGGAAGAAGAAAACAGCTTTCCATGGCACTGCTTCGTGACTAGCATATATCAGCGTTAATCACTTATTTCAGGTTTGAATTAAAAATGGGGATGCAATTTTTACGCCTAGTTAAAGTGAACAGGGTGTATATAGATCCCTGGTGGGTATAATTTCCTCCACTAAAATATTCACGGCAATGTTGGCATATGGGAAGACCTTTAACAACATTGCATTATGGGTATCATCAGCCGTACAAGATTGCGTACATGTTCTCGCCACCATCAGCGGAACTTCAATTATCAACTGCGCACACAATACTCACAATAAACTTGCTTCCATCGCGGCAGGACAGGAAAAATGTGAGAACCTGGATGCCACTACCACACGAAATAAAACTCGTGGTTCCATTGCGGCTGTGGGCTGTCTCGCTTCAGTGAAGGTCCTCATTTCTATTTATACAGTATAAATAAAACAGTAAAAAATATACTATATATTGAAAACTTGGCTCTGATTTCCAGGTTTTGATTTTTGTACATTAATATTATCCTTCACAATGAAATTATGAAAAGGAAATATCATAATGACGCAACGAAAAGAAAATTTGAAAACGTTTGGGAGAGATAATCCGGCCGACTGGATGAGAGAAACTTACGATATTTTTTGAGATAACAAATAAAATAATATCTAAAACACACGTAATTAATCGCTGCTACTTACCCTGACATACTATTACTCAGGTAAATAGCAGTAGATATAGAAAATCAATGACCGTCCGAATTCTGAGATTCTGGGCTTAAAAAAAAAAATGTATGAGGAATAAAAAATACCACATATAGATAGACGTGCAGAAGAGTAAATATTAAAGTTACCTATTACATGACTTAATGCAATGGTTTGTGTAATTCTCGGGTTTGTGTTGCGCATCATACTTAAAAAAGACGCATAAGAATCCGCGTCATCATACTTCATAAAGACGCATAGGTATCCGCGTCAACATTTCTCATAGCAATAATTAATAATAATAATAATAATAATAATACGATAATAATAGTCTTCATGCGTGCATCATGTCTTTAAGGATCTACCTCTGCATTAGGCTATATGTGATGGAGAGGATTACGTGTATTTTTTTTTATTTTTTGCGCAGGTGATGAGGAAGGATGTCTTGATATGGTGGCATTAATATAACCAGGCGACTCGACTCTTCTGCCCTGCTATACGTGTATCTCAATTCTCTCCCTATCCCCTGGAAGAAGGATGATGGACTAGTAGGAAAGGGTATTTCACGTCTAGATGAGCCTGGATGAGATACAAACGCACAATTTCCGCTCGTAACTCCTGTTTTGAATTCCAGCAAGGACAAGGAGACTGCAGAATCCCGTGTTCTAGCCTCATAAATAAATCTTTGTTACGAGACGAAAATTACAGCAGGTTATAACTCCGTTCTGCAGGATGATCAGGGGAAGGAGTGCAAAATCTCCCCTAATCTGGTTTTTGTAAAATCTTATCTATGTTATGACTGGGAATCGATCGTAAATATGCTTGATTACCTAGAGTTTTGCCAGGATTATAGTGTAATCAGGATACAGTGCATTATCGGTACGCAATATACTACATTTGAGCATTTTTTTTTCTAGAACAGGACGGGAAAAAAAAAAAAAAACATACCAGGTTTCATTAGAGATGAAGAGAGGCCAATTTTAGACCAAGTAAATATCTACCTATAGTCAGACGCCATAATCCCGAAAGAGGTGCCCGTATGTCTTTGAAATGAACAGACCGTAAAGACAATAGACACCTGCTTAGCTCTGAATGAACTATATAATTACAAACTGGTACTGAAGGTGATGAGATGGCTATTTTAGGCCAAATTAAAGTGAGAGGAGCATAGAAGTGTACTTACCTCACGATAATGTGCGATGGTATGTATTACAAATTAATATTCAATATGAATTGGTAATTTTATGCCGTTAAAGTGAAATTGAGTATACTTACTTAACTTAGCATTATATAACCCAGATTAACATTCAAGATGGCGAGATGGTAATATTAGGTCATTTAAAGTGAAACGTATATACAAATCTACTTACCTCGTGAAATTTTTGAACTGCAGGCAGTCGTAACGGTAAATAACGGTCGTAACGGTAAATAACGGTCCACAGTTTGAATCATATGGTCTTTATTGCACATGGTTTTACAAATGAGACTGTAAGGGCGAGATTCCGGCCCTTTGTAATGCTCCTTAGGTCACTAACAGCTGACTAGCGGGATAAAGGGATAAGTAAATACGGGAGTGGGATAAATGGATGGATAATGGGATAAATAGGATAAAGGAATAACTGGTTGGATAAAGGGATAAATGGATGGATAAAGGGAGGGATAAAGGGGTGGATAAAAGGATAAATAGAAGGATAACGGGATAAAATAAAAAAAACTATAAATAAATGGATAAAAGGATCAGTAAATAACGGGATATGTTGGATAAATGGATGGATAAAGGGATAAATGGAAGGATGAAGGGATAAATGCATGGATAAAGGGATAAGTAACGATAAAGCGATAAAAGGATAGAGAGAGATAACTGAATGAAAGAAACCGGAAAGATCAATGAATTAACTGGGATAAATGGATGGATAAAGGGATAAATGGAAGGATAAAGGGATAAATGGAAGGATAAAGGGATAAATGGAAGGATAAAGGAATAAATGGAAGGATAAAGGGATAACTGAGGAAAACTGAAGGATAACTGATGAAACAATAAATTAATGATAGAAGGATAATGAATGAACGGAATAAAGGATAAATGAATAGGACAAGTTGGATAAATGGAAGGATAAAGGGATAACTGAAGAAAACTGAAGGATAACTGATGAAACAGGATAGACGGATAATAAATGAATGGGATAAGTTGGATAAATGGATGGATGAAGGGATGAATGGAAGAAAATTGAAGATAATGGAATGCAGCAGGATAATTGAAGGAATATTAACTGACTGGATAAAGAAATTAGTAAATAACCGGATGGAATAACGTACGATAAATGGATGGATAATGGGATAAAGGGAGGTAACTGAAGGATAATAATAATAATAATAATGAAAGGATAAATGATGAAACAGGATAATAAATGGCTAATGAAATAACTGAATGGGATGGAGTTGGATAAATAGATGGATAAAGAGATAAATAGGATAAATGAAAGAAAATAGGATAAATGTAATGAAACAGGATAAATAAATGACTAATGGAATAATAATAATAATAATAATAATAATAATAATAATAAACAATAATAATAATAGCTAATAATAATAAATTTAACAATAATAAAATTAATAATAATAAACAATAATAATAATAATAAAAATAATAAACAAATAATAATAATAATAATAACAATAATAATAATAATAATAATAATAATAAAGTAGGTAAATTATGAATAACAAGATAAAGGAAAAGGGAGATAAATAATAAACCAGAAATAAACTAACGGAATAAATGATAAACGAGAGAGAGAGAGAGAGAGAGAGAGAGAGAGAGAGAGAGAGAGAGAGAGAGAGAGAGAGAGAGAGAGAGAGAATGTTAAATGGCAGGAGGACTATAAAGAATATGAGAATAAACAAGATAAACGATAAATATTAATAAAGAAAATGAGTAAACGAAGGAATAACTGAAATAAACAACTTGAATGAATGGGAAAAAGAAAATGAGAATAAACGAAGGAATAACGGAAATAACTTGAATGGGAAAAAGAAAATGAGAATAAACGAAGGAATAACTGAAATAAACGATAAATATTAACATGATACAGAACATGAGTAAATGAAAGAATAACTGAAATAAATGATATATATTAAAGGGATAAGTAAAATGAATGAACGAAATAAATGAAAAAAAAACTATATTAATGCGATAAAGAACATGAAAATAAACGAAATAACTGAAATAAATGATAAACATTAATGGGCTAAAGAAAATGAGAATAAACGAAGGAATAACTTAAATAATAAATACTAATGCGATAAAGAACATGAGAATAAACGAAAGAATAACTGAAATGATGAATACTAATGGGATAGAGAATAAACGAAGGAATAACTGAAATAAACGATAAATATTAATGCGATAAAGAACATGAGAATAAACGAAATAACTGAAATAAACGATAAATATTAATCGGCTACAGAAAATAAGAATAAACGAAGGAATAACCGAAATAAACGATAAATACTTTAATGCCAAAACTATTAATGCCTCAGTGTGACTAGACTTACTATTTTGCCCTCCATTATCATTTTTTTTCAATTCCCTCTTCCTTCATTAAAAAAAAAAAAAACTCAAACTTGCCTCATTTGAATCCCTTCTTTCCCACTGGTTAAAATCTTTCTCAACATTTCTAGGCAAAAGCAGAAAATTTGGGCTGTTTTTAAAAAGCAATCCTCCTCAAAAATATTTTGAACATTTTATCTGTAATATCTAAGAACGCTGCAAGTAACTTATTAATCTCTAAGTTAGTTTTTCACCCTCAATAGCCAAAATGTGAATCTATAATGGAGACCTTTTTTTTTTTTTTAATTTTTATCTTTGGCAGAGGTCATATATTTTATTAATAAGTCAAACATTCCTTCATAAACTAATTTATAAACAAAAGGAAATAAAAATATGTAATGACTAAAACAAGATATGAATAAAATTAATAATGGAAACGCAAAGAACTTAATTGTAAAACACACTCACCGTAAACTGATGGCCCTGTTGTGACGTCATAACAAAACAAGAGGTTAGGAAAGGCAGGATGGAGGGATGGGAGGCAGGATGGATGGATGGAAGCAGGGAAGGAGGAAAGGCAGGATGTATGGATGACTGGAGGGAGGGAGGGAGGCAAGGCAGGATGTATGGATGACTAGAGGGAGGGAGGAAGGAAAGGCAGGCTGGATAGATGGTCAGAGGAGGAAGGAAATACGTGGAGGAGGACCAAATATTCTCAGCTTTTATGAAGTGGTTCCTGCTCCTTATAATGAGGAATAAATTAAGAAATATTATGTACACAGGGAGCTTGTTAATAAGGGAACGATAATAGCAGCGACGAAGAGCATGCCTTTCACGGAGCCTTTGTTTTCGCAATTCACATACGCAAAAGTCAAAACCAAACCATAATTTCTGATTTTCCGGCTATACATGAAAGTTATGGATAAATATTCTTGCTTATAAATTTCTTCGTCTATTATATTCTAGTCAAAATCCTAAAATTAGACGCAAACTTATATTTTCTCTGGTAACAGTTTTGAATTTGGAAGAGAATCCGTTATAGCAGGCATTTAAAGCATCCTCTTCGCGAAAGCATGAACACTTACTAAATCTAAGGAATTTTTTGACACATACACATACGCACACACGCATCAATGCTTTTTTTTTTTTGGCATTTTTAAAATTTGTTACTGTAGGGGGGAATATGTATGTATGTGAGATATAAGAGCATGTATGGTTACTGGTTCACACTTTTCCATAGCGTATAGTGCTATCTTTTATTTAACCGTTAATAAATTGTGACTTCAAACTCCATCTGCGACAGGAGATGAAGTGCTCCCTTTTATCGACATATTTTTTGTAGATCTCTGCATTCTTCAAAAAAGTCACTCGTCATCTTGCAAAAAAGTCTCTATATACTGATTTTTTTGTAAGTTTTTCCATTCACAGTAAGAAACACTCGGAGGAACTTGAAGACTTGTTCGTGCCAGGGAAAAAACAAAACGATGCAGGAGGAATGAAAACGGAATAAATTGGAAAAAAATGGAAGATTTTCTGGAGAGGAGAGACAAAGAGAAAGGGAACTGGAATTATTAAGAAAAAAAAAAAGGAGGCAATGGTGAAAAAGGATGAGAAAACCCAAAAAGTGAGTCTGAAAAAATAAAAAAAACTCTGGAAAGAATATCATAGACTTCAACAAGCACAGGAGAGTAGAAAAATGACTTATAGATACCCAGAAAAAACTCGCTTAAAATATTCCTTAACCATTTGTCACTTGATTTCAAATTGCGTCGTTCTGGCATCCGTTTGGGGGGAAAAGTATAAAAAGAAAATGAAAGCTTCCACGCTGCGTTTGTTTCAGGAGTCCCCCCAACCTGATCGATCCCAGAAGAAGGCAATTTGGACTTAGCGTAAAAGTTAATGGTTCTTAAAGATAAGGTTTTAATAATTGTCAATATCTCTTAGTAACTTGTTAGGGGGAGGGGCTGGGAAAGGGTTAATGGAGGGGTTAATGGGGTTATTGAGTGTCGTGGATCAAGTCCCCTTCGTTTTCCGAGAGGTGGTCCTGCGCAGCCTCGGGATGGGGTGTTGGGATGGCTTCCTGGGGGGCTGGGAGTGGGTCCGGGGCAGCTGTGGGATAGTCATGGGGGTCTTGGGAGGTGGTTGGGGTGTCGTATAACCCACCCTGGCTGTAGTCACTCTCCAGCTGGGAGTATTCCGCCACTGACGTGTACGCCAGCGACGTCGCCGGCAGGATGGATGAGGACGAGAGTGATGGAGGGTAAAGTAACGGGGTCTTGGGGTCGGCGGTGGGGTTGTTGGGGGGAATTAGGCTGCCCATCAGTCCATACTCGTGGAGGTTGCTGCCCGGACTGGTTGGATAGTCAGCTTCCGTATGTCTTCGGATGGTGCCGCTGCTGCCGCTGCTGCTGGCGCTCTCCGGACCGAATTCTGATGTGGCGGCTGCTTGAAGGTCAACCTCAAGAGGGTAGGAAGCAGTCTGGAGGTAGGACGAGGCAGAGGATGAGGACGAGGGTGTGTGGGTAGTACCTATTCTAGACCCATGCTCCATACTGCCCATGGTCGCATTGGCCACACCACCATTGCCACCATAGCCGGCGTCCGCGTAGCCGTAGTAGTAGTGGTAGTAACTGGAGTAGTACGGGTAGACCGGGTGATGGTGGGACTGGTGGGACGGGTGCGACTGTGGGCTACTAGACGCTGCCAGAGACCTCAGTTGATGCGAGGCCTGTGGGCTACCCGCTAGGCTCCTCAGGTGGTGGCTTGAGGTCTGTGAGCTCCCTCCTAGCGACGTCAGGTGAGGATAGTTCTGCGGACTGGCGGCCAGCGACCTCAACTGAGCGTCGATATCCGAGACGGCGCCGTGAGGATAGGACTGGGCCAGGTGGGGGTAGGACTGGGCCCTCAGGTGAGCGTCGAGGTCGGGCTTGGGAGGGTGCGGCCTGAGGTGTGCGTCTATGTCTGGTACTGGAGCATGGGTGCCGGTAAGTTTGGGTGGTGGTGGTGGTGCGAGGTGTTCATAGACAGCGCCGTGAGCGACTTCTTGTACCAGTCCTCCTCGGGCCCCGCCTGCAGACCCGAGAAGCAGGGCGAGGCGGCCAGCCCCTTCTTGTACCAGTCCTCGTCCCCCGCCATACCTGCTGGGGTCAACACAAACAACAAACATTACTCCACACACACACACACACACACACAAAATATGTAGACAACCGTTATATACATCAAAATATTAAATTTCGAAATATAATCCAATCGACTCGCTACAACGCGAAAATATAGAAATGCGAAATAAGTGAATCCAAATTATCGAATAGGATTAAAGAATAATTTGAAAGTTAAAAGAGCTGTTAAAAAACAGCAGTTAGTGAATGTGGGTATCTGAATATTTTGACCGTTACATTTGGAAACGCAATATTTGGAAAGTAAAACAGGAACCGTTAGATATCAAAACAATATTTGAAAAGCGATGGAAGGGACAGTTACATTTTGAAACTCAAAATTTGGGAAGTGGAAGGGAATTTTAGATTTCAAAACGTAAAATCTAAAAGGTGAAAAAAAAGGACCGTTACATTTCGAACTGGAAAAAAAGCGAAAAAAGGGACGGTTACAGGATATGGAAATTTGAATAATATGATCGGTTAATCTCTGGCTCCCGTGACGCACTCTCAGATGAAATAATTAACTGACACTGCGTTAAATAATAGAGTTACCCCTACCATGAGAGTTGCAATACACTCCTTGCTAAATTTAACACAGACATCCACCTCAGCCAAAGGGTTA
>JAGKTI010019146.1:0-17191 GCA_018397915.1 Birgus latro | reverse complement strand
AAATTAAGTCGACCCCATATGGCTTTGACCCCTTGGCCTAGCTGACCTATTCAGTTCAACGTCTCCTCTTGCATCACTGACAAAAGTTTGGCAGAAATTCGTCGATGGGTTAAGAGGGTATCGCGCCCACACCCATATAACCTTGACTTTGACCCCTTGACCTTGTTGATCTAAGCTGTTCATTGGCCCTTCATACTGTATCATTGACAAAAGTTTGGTGGAAATCCTTCAAAGGGATCTAGAGATATCGTGCCCACAAGGATAAACTAAGTCAAACGACCTCGACCTTTGACTCCATGACCTTGTTGATATGATCAGTTCATCGTCCGTTCATATTGTATCATCATTAATAAACGTTTGGTCAAAATCTGTTGAGGGGCTTAGGAAATATCACACCACAAGGATAAACTAAGTCGACCCCATATGCCCTTTGACCCCTTGACATACCTGAGTCAAATAGTTCATCATCTCCTAACGGCGCATCCCTCACAAGTTTCGTGGAAATCCGTTGTTGGGTTCAGGAGATATGACTCAAGAAGTGTTACGGATGCACGGACTCACTCACGCACGCACACACGGACGGACACACTAATCACTCAATGCCTCCACCACCATAGGTGGATGGAGGCATTGTAATGCCGTGTAGAAGGAAGGATAAAAAGATAAAAAGCAATTGCATGAGACAGGAGCAGAGGAAAGAGGATGAACAGCCGTGATCTTTCCTATAAGTGGGTTGAGGATTTAGTTATTGATGTCAGAACCCTAAAATACCATAAATAATAGCTAGGAGCATAGAGGCTGAGTCAGGCCTATATGGTAGGAAACAACACAGCATTTCCTTTCTCACAAATGGCAGGTAGGAAACAGCGTCACACTCTCACACCGTGGGAAGCTGACTAGAGAGAACACACATACACACATACAGGCTTCTGGAAGTTTCTATATATGACTAGTCCACGTGACAAGGCTCTCCTACACAAGAAAGGAGGGAATATAGATCAGAATCGGGAGAGAGACGGGAGAGAGGAGAACCCCGGTTAGGAAGCTGGAGAAGGGGGGTCTAACTAGAGAGAGAGAGAGAGAGAGTTAGCTAGCAGCTTAACACTCATTGTTAATCTTGAGTTCTCCCTTTTGAAGAAAATAAAACTACAGTCAACCGCAGACTCATCTTTGACTTCTCCCGTCATGGATCGCAAGTGAACTTACCTTACAAATCTACTGGTTGTAACGACAGCTCGAACTCGACTACAACCCAGTATAGTACATGATCGACATTGATGGGGTTTCAGGTTGGTTTGTTATTTGGATACATGATGACCAATATCAGTTACACTTTCAAGTATGGTGACAAGTCTTGGTGTATTTTATTCTTGTCACCGTCAGGTGACTGTACTGAGAACTGTGAAGGCATTTTATGGTGAAGGAGTTACTGAAGACAGATACTTATAGTATTACAACATGGTCTCCTCAGCGCTGGAGAAACCTGTCTAATGACATCACACCCATAGCAGTACAGAAGAAGAAATCTCATTAAGTATCAGGACGTCATATATATTGTTTAAAAATGGCATCATCAAACTATTTTTTTCGGTATATTGGATATCTTATTCAGTGAAAAACCTTGATAGTTTGTAATATTTCCAGACTCCTATGATGTATTTTATATTTTACTGTTGTTATTCCTATACTACTTGAGTCTACTTTGGAGAAACGTTTATAAACAGACATGTTAGATAATGCCTTCATTAACCCCGTCACTAATACAGGTCATTCCTATGCTGACTGTAATCGGAAGCAGAGAGGCAGAACAAAATAAGAAAATACATAATCGAACTGAAGGTGTTGAGAGTAAATTAACTGAGATTACGCCAGGTTGGTGGAGGGTTTATTATCTACGCCAGGTTGGTGGAGGGTTTATTACCTCCACCAGTAAGATAATGATTTTGATTGGGTTTCCCTGTCTGCCTGATTGGCTGTCCATCTGTCTCTTGGCAGATGTAGGACACTGAAAAGTAGCGAAAGAAAATTTAAATGAAGTTTGCGCAAGAGGGGGGATGGTGCTGCCTGGAGGAAGGTATGCCCTTTGTGAGTATGCTGATGGATATTTGGATGGCTACCAGACAGACATGTAAATCAAGGAAGCACAGTTTTGTGAGAGTTCTCGACAGAAAACCCAGTGAAATGGGTCACACAAAGTATGAATAATTATTCAGGCTTATAGAAACACTGGCTTGAACTCTCAACCAGAATCAGACCACCAAAACTGTATACTCTGTAACACAAGAGACTGGTTATATCTTAGTATAAAAACAGACATAGGTGCAGACAATAGTTCTGCAGTGCCTCGAAACGTTATCAGAACCAACGGTACTTTCATAAACAAGCCAGTAACAATCAAGTGGGCCTCAGTAGGTCAGAACCCAGCACGTGTAAAAGGATAACAGTATGGCAGCAACTGTACGAAAATAACTGAAGACGAACCCCCCCCCCCCCACACACACACAGGACCGAACTAATTCAAGTGCAGAAATTGCTTTTCCATTCTCAATTAATTTTTTCGCGTCCAACAAATGCAGTTAATTTTTTCCCCAAAAACTCTATTACTGAAGACCATTGAAATGTCTCGCACCTTTGAATATGAATAAGATTCTTAATTGGTCCTTAATCTCTTCAGTCCATTTACGTTCCGTATTTTCAGTTTATTCTTGCGACTATCACACAATTATACTAAGATTAGGAAAGCCATCAAGTAGCTATGGGGCTAACAAAGGATGTATCTATCCCTTCCCATCCTTAAAGTCTATGCTGAGTAAATAAGTCGCCTGGTGATGGAGGAACTTAAACAATTAAAAATGTGATGGGACTGAAGGGATTAAATCCAGCTAATAACTTATTTGCTCTATTCTGGGTTACACTGGAAGATTTTGCCCACCTCTAAAATCGCCCCCCCTTGAAACGTAAGTATTAAAACAACTTACATTAAGTAAACAGAAACATGAGGGAAATTTCGACACGTGATTTTTACTGAAGCAGATTACCAAATGCATCTGTTTCCTGCAACTGCCCGATCAAACTCCACTGGGATGACGGTGACTTTTGTAGGGGTGGCTGAGCACTGTAGAAGGGGACAGTTGACCGAGAAAAAGCGAGACCGATCCTAGGTATATACAGACCGAGAAAGTTTGGCGTTTTCAATTTCGTCAAACAGATTTAACTAATCTTCTAACAGAGCTAGCGGCATGTCATAAAATAACTTCATTAATACCATCATATCATTTCTTAATGGGAGAACCCAAACTGTGACACGAGAACAGATGCTGAGCATTAAAGGACGGCTAGGCCTCAGGGAACAAACTCTCTGATTTACGCCTAAGGACAGAAAGAAGGCAAGCTCCAAAACTGTATAAGCATTTTTTTTTTAATAAATTGTCATCCTACAAAATGAAATAAACAGGTGATTGATTAAAAAAAAAAAAAGTTGATTCTTTACGGAACAAATCGGAGGCGATAGCTGAATCGGCAGAGATGGCCTGCAGGTGTAATGGTCCCAGGTTCGAATCCCGGCTGGGACAGGGAACACTTTAAAAATTTGAATTTCAACAAGCAAACTTTTTTTTTTAGTCTACCAGAAGAATGGAGGACATGTAAAAATACCCACTTTAATATCAGTATACCAGTCCTGTGTCAGACAAGGAGGTGGTGTGGTGGTGTGGCAGGCATAGAGGTTGTGTGGTGATGTGGCAGGCATAGAGGAGGTGTTTTGTGTGACGGACATGGAGGTGGTGTCGTGTTGTAAAAGGTGATGTGATGGTGTGCCAAGCTTGAATAGGGTTTGGTGGTGAGGGATTTGGTGCAATGATGTGGGAGGTTGCATGACAGGGATGGCTGGTGATACACTGGTTAGTACATTAATCTCGTAGCTGGAAAGACGAGAGCTTTGTTCCGCCGACCAGACTGCCGAACAAAGTGTGATTTCCCCATGTCAATGACTAGCCTCAATCTGCAGTTTTTTGCATATACTGACTTCTACGCTATTTTTAACATAACACATTACGGTCATTTGCAAATCTAGAATATTTTTTGTGTGTCCGACTATGGGCATAGATTTCACACCCTGTTCCCAAGGCCCAGTAGTATCCCTACACACGATACTTCTCTACATGTCACCACTTCGGCACTAACACCCACCATCCATAATGAATACATTCTAGGACTGTCTCATACAGCACCATACCACCTCCATTCCTGCCACACCACCAGACCATCTCCATGACTGCCACACTAATACACCACCTCCGTGCCTGCAACACCACAACACCACTTCTATGCCTGCCACGCCACCACACCGCCAGACCATCTCCATGCCTGCGACACCATCACATCACCATGACTGTCTATTCACCATATCACCTCTGTGACTGCCCACCGCGTCACCATTATTGCCAGTTCACCATACCACCTCCATGACTGCACACCATATCACCGCGACTCCTAATTCATCATACCACCTACATGATTGCCACACCACCACACAATTTCCATGCCTGTCACGCCACCCCACCGCCACACCACCTCCATGCCTGCAACACCACTGCAGCACCTCCATTACTGCCACACCAGCACACCACTTCCATGACTGTTACACCACCACACCATCTTCACTATCGCCACAACAGCACATCACCTCCATGAGTGTTACACCAGCACACCACTTCCATGACTGTTACACCACCATACCATCTCCCATGAGTGTCACACCCCCATATCACCTCCATGACTGCCAAACCACCACGCCATATCCATGACTGCCACACCACTACACCACCTAAATGACTGTCACACCATCACACCCCCTCCAAAAGTGTAACACCATCACACCACCTTCATGAGTGTCACAGCACCACACCACTTCCATGACTTACACCACCACACCACCTAAATTACTTTCACATAACAACACCACCTCCATGAGTGTCACATAACCACACCACTTCCATTACTCCCACACCAACACAACACTTCCGTGAATGTCACACCATCAAACAGCTCCATGAGTTTCACCCCACCACACCATTTCCATGTTTGCCACACCACCACATCACTTCCATGACTGACACACCGCCACACCACTTCCCTGACTGTCACACCAGCACATCACTTCAATGACTGCCACACCACTACACCACTTCCATGACTGTCACACAACCACGCCACTTCATTTAATGTCATTACCACACCATCTCCATTTCTGCCACACAACCACACCATCTCCATGACCGTCATATCAACACACCGCCTCCATGACCGTCAAACCACCCCACCGCCTCCATGACTTTCACACCACCACACCACTTCCATGACTGTCAAACCACCACACCTCCCTCATGAGTGTAACACTGCCACACCACCTCCACTGCTGTCACATTACCACACCACCTCCACTGCTGTCACATTACCACACCACCTCTATGAGTGTCACACCACCACACCACCTCCATGATTGTCACACCTTTACATCGCCTCCTTGAATGGCCAGCCACCACACCAGTTTCATGACAACCACGCCTCACGCCGAACTTCCATACCTGCTCCACCACCACTCTACCTTCATATCTTATACACCACCTTCCTATTTGGCACCCAGCGACACTACCCCCACGCCTGGCACACCACACCATCACCTACATGCTTGGTCCGCCACTACACCACCTCTATACCTTCCATACCACCACATCACATCCATGCCTACCATACTACCTTACACCTCCACACGTCTTCCACAAAACTAAACTGCCTCCTTGCCTGCCACACTACCACAACACCTTGCCTGCCACACTAGCACATATTTCCTTACCTGCCTCACCACTAATCCACTTCCAACATCAGCTACAATTCTTTCCACAGCAACTGAACGTTTTGGTTGCACTCACATTGGTCAAGATCCAGTCGAACAATACGTGTTTTAAATGTGGAGCGAAGTGGATATCGCAGAACGTCCCTTCCACAAACTTCCACAATGGTCTACTGTCTTGCTGAGTAATACACTGCCTGTAGGCTTGAATTAATTATAATCATTTAATATAATCCCAGTACCTACGGGAATTAGCCGCTTACATCATATAAAGAGATTTTTTGCATCTTTGGGAAGCCATTTTTTAATCCTAAGACAGACCGCAATATAAATCCTGAAGAAGATGCATTTATTTACCTGGAATAGGATGGTAAAAAGAACTATAAATAAATCGTACTGGATTAGAGCTAATGGTCCTTTCGAGTCTGTTTGTTACAGAGAACATCATCACCAAATCAGAGTTTGTCAGTAGAAAGTAAAAATCGCAAAGCAAGTGTTAAATAAGGATGGCAAAGTTGTATCAGTGACTGGTCGGGTAGCGTGGACTGGACAAGGTATGCAGAGTGGGCAGGGTTAGTGTGAAGTGTGGGTAGGCAAAGTACCTGTGATGAGCGGGTGGGCAAGGTAAGCAAGGTGGGGGCAGGGAAAGTACAGTGGCTGGGTGGACAAGGTGGGAAGGGTAGATGAATGGTTGGATATGCAGGGACACATTGGTAGGTGGGTGGGTGGGTGGAGAGGGGGTTGAATGGGTAGGTGAGCAGACAGAGTGGGTGGTTGGGCTAACAAGCAGGCTAGGCGGGTAGGCAGGTGGGCACAGGGGGTGGGGGAGTAATATAGAAATAGGTCTATGATAGGAATAGGTCCATGTGGGAAGATAAATATAAGAGGAATATGTCCTTGGGAAAATGGCCCTAGGTGGGAATATAGGTACTGTGGGTAGTAACAGGTGTAAGGGGGAAATAGGTCCATGATGAAAATACGTCCATGTCAATTTTCTTCATGGGGAAAATAATGATCCAAGGGGGTATAAATGATACGCGAGGAAAAAAGGTCCAAAGGGAAGAACAAATGGAAGAAGGATAATAATTCCATGGATGAAAAAAAGGTCCATATGGAAAGTAAGCTCATGGTGGAAAATAGGTCGTTCGGGAAAGTAGGTCAGAAAGAAGATTAGTTCCACGAGGAAAATGGGTCCATCCATGAAGAAGTAGGCTTAAGGTGTAATGCATGGCCAAGTGTGAAAAAGGTAAAATGGAAAGTTAGGTCCCTGTGAAAAAACACATCTAAAAAGAAACAAGCGTATAATGGAAAACCATGCTTTCCCTAACTTCATGTTTGTTATGGGTATTGTAAGAACGCAAATTATGAAGAGCTGAATGGGGCTGGAAATGAATGGTGAAAGGTGGAATAATCTCAGATTTGATATATACACATGATGCTGTGCTGTGTTGCTTGCCAGTAGCTGCCAAATCCCTGGGAAATAGGTGAAAAGCTTTGTGACTGGCTATGTGCATAAGATCTTGAATGAGGACAAAAACTATGCAATGAGTTTTGAGAGAGAATGTTATTTCCTTTGTGACATGATGGCAAATAAAGAATGATTCGAATTGGTGATGGAGATTCAGTATTTGGGTTCAATGACATAAAAGAGAGGTAAGTGTGTATAGGATGTAGAAATTACAGTAGCTCAAGGAAGGAAAGTTATGATGTCTTTGATATGAAACTAAGGTCTGAATGAGGGAGCTGACAGAGGCTTTATGAAGGAATATCAGCACCTACGTTAACATATTGGTCTGAAACCTTAACGCAGTATGAAAATGCGTAAGAGCATTGGAAACTTTGTTATCGAGGAATGTGTAGTGTATAGATTGCAGTTAGTAGACAGGTAAGGATGTGTGTGATTTATAAAAAAAAAAAAATAAAAAAAAAAAGGCGGACCTCGTTGATCCTGGTCAACACTGTACTCCATGTCTATGTTATTTTTCTAATTATAATCCCGAAACCTGGCACGAAGGTAGACCTCCAACAGGATAAGGTTTTAGGCAGTGTGTGACCCTCAAGGACCACCTCCAATGGAGAAACAGCCCATAGAGTCCAGGATAATTCTCCTGGGCATTGCCTTAGATTTATTATGCCTAGGAAAATTATTATTCAAAGTGACAGACCTCCAACTTGATCAGATTTATACAGAGTGGGACTGCCGTGCCTCCAGGAAGGCACATACTTTTTCAGATGGTAAACGTTCAGCTGGACCATATTATAAGCAGAATTGGACACCCAAATAATATCTTCACATGGGAAGAATCCGTCATGGGTCCTGGACATTGCCAATATATGTGGCCATATATTTTTCCCATGGAAACTGAGATTTTGCGCAGATGTCCAGCTAGACCAGGTTTTAGATAAAGAGAGACTCCCCCATCTCCATGAGCGAGAACAGGGACGTTCAATGGAGGGGGGGGGGCGGTTGGAATACATAATCATTGGCCCTTTTTCTGAAAAAAGTTTTGCATAGTGCTAGACCTCCACCTGGAATAGGTTTTATCAGGGAAGTGACCCGGGGGACTTTCCTCCCACCCCTGTAAATAACTTATGTATTTCTATCCCTTCTGTAAATTGCGTGAGTGGTTCTTGCTATCATAGGTGTACTTTATCTTATTCAGCTTAATGAAGAACAAGTTTTAAAAAGGTCTACTAAAGACCATGTCTAAACTGATTCATTCCAAAAGTGTCTTCCAATATAATGTAATCATCTGAAATTGCAAGAATGAAAAGAATGTCATCGGAGTGAAGAGATCACAGAAAATGACAAGGTTTCCACAAAATTGACAGTCTGTGTATTTTGTTCTGACTAAAGGTGTACAGCATTATCCTGGAAAGATAAACTCCCTGATCACAGGTATTAAAAAATGACATTCAGACAAGGAAATGAGAACTCTGACCTTTAATCTGGCTAGTGTTAACTGATATCTGCTGTAGTCAGGTGATATGCGTAATGAGAGAACATTGGTACGTATTCTGGTGGGCTTAGAAACATTTCTAGCACTTCATTCTTAACCACTGATGTTACATATCACTCGTTCATATTTGTTTGTATGTTATTAAAAGTTTTTTAAAACATCATCATAATTTGAGAAATTACATGCATGATATGCTTCTTGTCGCCCCTGTGACTTCGAAACTTTCCTCCATGTATGCAAAACAAAATCATCCAGGAGTAGTAAGACAAAATTGTATTCTAAATATATCGCCATCGTTTTGAAATTTACCATTCACAGGCTGCTGTTGCAAACTCCCAGTTCACAAAATCACATACAGCAGAATACTTGTGTCTCCTTGACCATGATACAGTTAAACATATAGTTACAAACATTTTCATGCTTGTATTGCCACTGGCAAAACAAAGAAAGAAAAAGAGAGAAAGAAAAAGAAAAGAAAATGAAAAGAAAAGTTCTTCCTTCATAGGAAATACGTTATGAACATTAGTATGTTTTCAGAGTATGAAAAAATATAAGCCACATTAGCATTCAGCAAATCTGTATTCTGTAGGTAATAGTGCTCATTTCCAATACTTACCTACAGAGAATGCTGATTGCTTTTTTGTCATGTGTCCCAAAATCCATTATATCTGCTCAGGGAAATCTCGGGTTTGAGGATAAGTAAGGGCGTCGACATATTTGCCCGGCCCCTGTGACTAAAAAGTGCAAATTCGGGGCAGAGTTCGCTCAAGGTTCTGACTGTTAGTACATCAACACTAAAGCAGTGCACGTTTTAACTTGTACATCATAAATATGTTTCTGATAAGTGTGCTCGCGTGCTGAGCCTGAAGGGAGGATGAGTAGAATGAGCAAGGCTGAAATAATGGTGAGTAAATGTGTAAGGGAAAATGTATAAATAAATTAGTATGTCTGGAAAAACAATACGAGAATGAGATAAGTTAAGGACTAATGACTACAGCTGAAGGAAAGACGAATAAGGTGATAGACGGTCGAGTAAATAAGGCTGAAGAAATGAAGAGTTATTAAGCCTGAAGGAAGAATGAATAAGGCTGAATGAAGGGAGGCTGATCGAGGATGAAGGAAGGACGAGCAAGGATAAAAGAAGGTTCAATGAATAATGGTAAGGATAAGTAAAGAAAATGAGGATATTAAGGAAAGATGAGAAAAGACGAAACGCATGAGTGAGGCAGCAGAGAAGGGTAGGAACACCGAAAATTTATAAGCCGCCGTGTGTGAGTTAAGGGCGACACATTTTATCACAATGAGGTCAGGGGAGGTGCTGAAGAGTTACGATGTGGAGAGGAGAGGAAAAGGACGAGAAAGAAGTGAGAGAAGTTGGAGGTGGGGAGAAGAAGGAGAGGGGAGAGGTTTGGTGGTAGAGATGGTGGGGAAAGGAGAGAGGAGAGGTAGTAGATTGAGAGGAAAGGACAAGAGAGAAGAGGGACAGGTGGAAACGAAAGGAGGCCAAGGGAAGGGTGGGAAGTAGAGAGGAATATAGGACAATGTAGAACTTTGAGGTGGTGAGGAATGCAAGAGGGTGAAGAGGTACAAACTGGAGAGAAAAAGATTAGAACTAGAAAGAATCTGAGCATAAGATGGACGGAACTGGGAAGAAGGAATATTAGGCTATAAATATCAATAAACTATGAGAACTGAGTTAGAAAAGGTGATGGAGGGGGGCGCCTTCCCGTGGTGGCACTGATATAACTAGACGGCTCCACTGTTTGGTTATGATAACGCCCTTCAAATCTCTCCCTATCCCCTGAAAGGATAATGGTATATTGCAAGGTGGGAGCAACATCAGCCTGCTATCTACTGTTTTCACATTCAAATGAACCGGGGATTACAACAACAAGAACACTAACTAGTACTACAAGTAATGCTACTAGTACTGTGCAAAATAAGAAGGCAGAGTAAAATAATGAGCTAGCAAGAAAGGTGGTGATGCGGAAAACACGAACGAAGAGCGTGATATGAAAAAGATGAGAGAGGAGGGGAATGAGGTGGACAGAAAAAGAAAGTCGGAGAGAATGTCGGTAACAAATGGAAAGAACCAATAGGTGGGAAATAAGGAGCTTAATAGAAGAGCAGAAGGGAAATTGGACCCCTTCCCCCCCCCAAAAAAAAAAGAAGGAGCCGACAGTTAAGACGTGAATGCTGTATAACCTTGACAGAAATGGGTTAATGAAATGTAGATATAGCCATGAAAGGATCGGTGAAGGAACAGTAAAGATGGGAGATGGAGGGGAAATTTTTTTTGAAAAGAAAGTGAGGAGAGGATGAAAAACATAATCACCCATGGATACAGACTAGGGCAAAATACTGTATGGTTACCAGTGACTGAGTAAAGTTTGCTGCTGGTGTATGGGTGGAAAACTATGCTGAGCTGCTCGGTCGCAACTTTTTTTTTTTTTCCTGGTATACTTGGCCATCTCGAATGCCTCGAGAAAAACTCAACAACGTTGCATCTTCCTCATCCCTCAAATACAATAAGGTATTATGCTAAGAGAACATTAGGTTAGGCCTAAGTTGGTTAGGTATACAGTAGGTTGGTTTAATGTCAAAACACGGCAACTCTGATGATTTCATGGTTTGATTAGCCGAACTGTCTCATCTATTCCTGAGTTAAGGCGCGACACTGCCAAGCCATTTCCTGCTGAACTCGCTCTGATGCTGCCAATATGACTGAATGACTAAACATACCGAAAGAAAAAATTACGCGGCCCGGCCCACCCTGACCCAACTTGGCCCGACCTAATGCTTTTCAGAGGCGAATAACTTTTAACCTAATAAAGTTAGAGAAGTGATTTTTTTTCTCTAGATCATAGGTCAGTCAATTCAATTATGTGCTTTATGATTTAAAAATTTTAGTGCCTTGAAAATGTACTGTACATTCCAGTTCTGTACTGTTATATCTTTCAATAATGTACTGCATGTTCAAACATGCTGTAAAAGGACGAAATCTAGGTTGATGAGACTGCTGCTGATACTTCTTTAAAATGCTACTACTACTACTACTACTAATACCCTACAATGAAAACTTATTCAGAAGGTACGTAATAATTATTTGTTTCTACTTTGGCACAGTATAGTAAAGGATACACAGTACTGTCATATAATTTTCTGTATACTGTATGTTGTACAATACTGTTACGTCCCAGTCCCACACTGCCACAGGCTTCAACGGCAGTAGTTCAGCACAGGAAGGACGTTGCCCAGTGAGTTGTTCTTCCTGTGGTCAGCCTTTCGGTGTACAGCAAACAAGATCAGCACAGGAGCTGCATATAAACACTGGCTTCTTAAGTTCACTGTCTTTTTTTCCAAAAAATTACACTTAACCCTACGTTAGTACCCTGGGGTGATTGAACACACACCCCAAAAATTGTATACTCACAATTTCGAGTTGGCAACACTGACATTTCTCTCCTCTCCAGCACCTTCCTGAATACGTGAGGGGAGGGACCACTGAGAGTTTCATACTCCTGCCTCTGGTCGTGTGAAGAATAGACGCATTTTTGTCCTTTGGGGTGTGTAGTCACCCCACGGTAGTAACCAACATTGATTTTAGTAAGGAATCCGAAAACGAAACTTATTTAGGAGTTTGTATATTGCTTACTATGACTTTGAGAAAATGAAAACCATATCATATATAATACTGTATACCTCCATCTAATAAATGAGCGTTAGAACCAAATTTCGATTTTGTTTATGTTCAACCAATTCTTTTACACATATTCTTAAATATCAGCTACAGTGAAATTAACCTGTTAATGAGTAACTGGAGGAGCACTGTATATTCAAGAAGCTATGTGAACATATTAGATAAATTGGCAGCAATACATGAATTCTGGGGGTGGGATGTTCAAACACTCCAGGGTACTAACGGTGTTACAAGACGCAAGGGGACTAACGCAGGCTCGTCAACTACACTTCACTGATTTCGCAAGCACCGGGGCTATACAGTCTTCTCTAACTGCATTTACACTTAATGGTTTGCCAACAACACTTCACTGTTTTCACAAATACCGGAGAAATACAGTCTTCACTAACTGCACTGACACTTATTGTTTGCCAACAACACTGTTTCACAAGTACTGGAGATACACAAACATCACTAACTGCACTGACACTGATGTACACTCAGACAGAACTGAAATTGCTCTGGTGTCTTTTCCATCCTTATATAACCTTATATTACTCTCAAAGCTTCTAGTATACTCTAGCACCTACGCTTGCCAAATCAGAGACATCCAAAATATCCAGAGTTTTCATACACTGCTTAATACTAAATTATTTAGCATACAATCTTACATTAAATTACACAATTTAAGAAAATCACATAAATAAAAACAATATACAGTAGAGAAAAAAAAGCACATAATTTAATGCAAACTTACAAAATACCTCCGCTCACAAATAGCAGGCAAACTGGCAACTGTGACAAATAGCGGAAAAATTCGAGAATCATCGGGAATACTCCAGCTCCACCTAACTAGCAAATCTCCCTTCTCAGCACTACCCCCCTCCCTGGTCCTTTTGTTCTCCCAACAAAACTACACAGTACTTACATACATAATTAATCCTAATGAAACATCTGATTATACACAAAGTAATCCTTCAGCTTATCAGGTCTTCTCTTATGCTGCTTCTGACAACGTCTCTGCTCCTTCAGACAGTCCACTTCTCCCGGAATGTCCTCTTCCTGATGCGCTTCTTCTCTTGGGAAACTGTCACCATCCTCTTGTACTTCAGCTCCGTGATCCTCCTCAACACCCTCAGCTGCGGGAGAGCACGATTCCTCGGAGACATCCCAGTTGTACTGTCCCGGCTCATGGTACTGCCACATATGGTTCACGTGTACCACCACTTGGCGAGACTTCCTGCCTCCCCATATCCGGTGCGTTACGTGTGACAAGTGGTCCAACACAGTGTAAGGCCCGTCCCATGGGCTCTCCAGTTTCGATTACTGTTCCTTCTTCCGCTGAGGACTATATAACCAAACTTTGTCACCATCCTTGAAGCTCACTTCACCTGCCTTGGCATCATACTTGCACTTCATCACCTCTCCTGAAAACTTAAGAGCTCCTCGCACTTGATGCTTCAGCCAGCCTTTCCTGGAGGTCGCTGTAGGCAGCTCTTCACCAGGTGGTCTTCCTATTACCAAGTCAATGGATAAACATTATTTTGCAGGGGTGTAGCTGGTAGACTCATGGGATGCAGACTGATATACCATCAGCAAAGCAGATAGTTTCTGGTCCCATTCCATTTGTCCCTTTAAGCATTACTTGGCCATTTCTTGTCCTAGGGTCCAGATGAATTTCTCCACCATCCCATCTGACACCGGCCTTAGTGGGGTCGTCCTGGTCTTCTTGATTCCCAGTAACTTGCAGCACTCACAGAACACAGCAGACTTGAAGTTTCTACCCTGGTCTGTATGTAGCTCTTGTGGCATCCCAGAACGACAGAAAAACTGATCAACCATCACCTGAGCAACAGTCACAGCCATTTGATCAGGGATGGCATAGGCTTTGGGCCACTTTGTGAAGTAGTCCATGGCAATACATATATACCACTTTCCTCTTTCAGTGAGTGGCAGAGGTCCAGCAATGTCCACCGCAACTCTTTCCATCAGTTCACCCACTTGGTACAGCTGGAGAGGGGCGCATCCACGTTTCTTGGGCCCCTTCTTGGCACAACGTACATCACAGGCCCAACACAACTCAACATCCTGATGCTTACCAGTCCAGTAGAACCTCTGTCGCAGCCAGTTTACAGTTTTCTTCACTCCCAGTGATCTGGTTATGGGATTCATCCAAGATCTCGGACCTCATTTTCTTGGGAACCACCAGTTGCCAATACTTGCTGAGGCCATTGGGTGTCTCCCACTGAGACTCCAGTAGTCCGTTTTTCAAACAAAGGTCTCACAGACTCCAACAGCTCTTGGTTGCAGGGCTGAACCTGGAAACCTCTTCCCAAGATGGTCGCACTGTACTCCACTGCAGCCATTCTAGCACTGGTTGTAAATCTGCATCCTACATCTGTGTTCTCTTCAGGTCTCCTTCAGCTGACACTTGCCCTGTCACTACAGTATGGCGGCATTTCTTGCTAAGATTTCCATTCCTACTACACTGCTTGCCGCCAGTTCTTCCGTCTTCTCACACTCTATCAGTGTCTTACATTTCTTCAGTGGTGGGGCTTTTTGGGAAGAACTGGCTGGTTGTTGCCTCTTGTCACCAGCCATCACTAATTTACTCACATCCCTCTCGTCTTCTGCAGCCTTCTTCTTGCCATCCTCATTTGGACAGTCATTGCTGAAGTGTCGCACCTCACCACATGTCCAACACCTGTTTGCTGCAAACGTGGGTTCCCTTCCACTGTTCCGTTCTTGCTGCTTCTTCCATTTGTAAATCTCTCTTCCAATTATTGCAGTCCACCTTCTGACGTCCTGGCTTCTCACAGTACCAGGAATTCCCTTTGATCTTCTTTTCCCTCTTCCACTGGTAGCAGTCTTCTTTCCTATGTCCTGGCATTCACAGTACCAGCAACTTTAGTCAAATTTTTCCACTTCACGTACCTCCCCTTTCTTGACTTGAATCCCACTCTACGACCTACCTGAAAAGTGGACGAAAATGCCCCTATGTTTACGACACACATCTTTTTCCCCTTTTCATTTGAACAGAGGAATAATTACACCTGACTTCCCATCCTCTGAAACTCAACCTTCCTCCCAGACCAATCTGCACATCTTCCATATCCATTCTCTTACAATATTTCCCCATATTTCCGTATTTCACCACACACTCTGTCAGTTTCTTGGGCTTTCCCCATTGTGACTTTCTTAACTGCTTTCACTACTCCCATCGTGCTGGTCTCCTCCTCCCTTCTCATTTCCCTCGTCCTCCTAGCCGCCGGGGAAAAAAAAAAAAAGTCCAGGTTTTCTTTTACATAGAAAACCGAACCGGGGCAAGTTAAGATGGCGCAGCCAATGGAGCGACCCATGCCAACCCTTAATTCTTTGTTTTGTGATTCCTGAGACTAACCCATGTCTCTGTTGATTCAGTCTGGAGTCCAGCTAAGGTTAATGCAATCCTCTTTTAGGAAAAAAAAAACTATATTAGCTGAAACAAAACGAAGAAAGAAATGAGAAAATATGTTGGCTGACATGAGGACAGAGGGAATTATGAGGGAAAGAGATATGAGATTTTAGTGTTAGACTGAGAGACAAATGTGGAGTGGATATTTTTTTACCTGAAAGGATGAAGGTTGAGGACGAATGCTGATTCATATGAAGAGGACTGTTTTTTTTTTTTAATGGATGGATATGAATAAAATACATATCTTCTTTATTGTGTGTCAGTATAACACAGTAGAATGAATTTCATTAAAAATTTAAAAAAAAAATGGAATGCATCTGCATTAGCAGTCAGTATGAATATACGTAACGGCTACATATTGGAAAGGATCTCAAATTGAAGTAGTCCAATTTCTTTCAAAATGTTGCATAACGTATGGATTTGTTCACAAAACATATTTTTATGCACATTCAAATCTATTTTTTTTATTACTAACATTCTTGCCAGTACGTTTGCCAGGATTTCTACCTTAAAAGATGTAAGTCAGAACGTTCTTGTACTAGAACTTGACCCTTTAACATCGTTAAACTGCTCGAAAACATATAATAAAGAGGAAGCTGTTACAGTAAAATTACACAAAGATTCAGGAAAAAAAAAAAAAAAAAAAAGAGGGTTGAGAAGGACTTGTGTCTGGGAGACACAGTTTCGGCAAAATTATTTACAGCATGCCTAGAAAGTATTTTCAGAAATCTAGGCTGGAAGAGCAAAGTATTTTAATAAACATATACAGAAAAAACTAAACCATTTAAGATAAGCAGATAACAATGTCCTAATCTCAGAAACAGCAGAGACATTGCAAGAAATGTTAAATGAACTAAAGAAAGAAAGTATCAAGGTAGGGCTACAGATGATGTGGAGTACAACTAATGTTTAATCCAAATACACCAAAGAGCCTCATCAGAATAAGCAAAGAAATTCTTATAGAAGCCGAGGAGTACAATTACTTGGGGCAAACACGATGGATAATCCCAACCATCCGCCCCTCTCCCGGTGACGACTCAAAGAGCTGCCTGGAACCACTGTCTGACTCACTCCTTCTTCATTTCTGTAACATTCGCGGCCTTTCCTCAAACTTTCACTCTGTCGAACACCACCTCTTCTCCTCTAAACCTCACCTTCTCTTTCTCACTGAGACTCAGCTGTCTGAGGCAACTGACAGCAAACCCTTTTCTGTATCCTCCTACTTTATTCTCGTTTCAAAGCCAAAG
>JAGKTI010019145.1:0-14435 GCA_018397915.1 Birgus latro | reverse complement strand
TTTTTGGAACAAGAAACCTAGAGGATGCAGCAGATGGCAGTGAACAGCTTGACTGTTTTAGTAGTTTCATCATCACTTAACGTGAAGATAACTATAATCGCGGCGTGCAGTACTCAGGTTATTATCGTGCCCTACCAACCTACCCGTCAACAGTGCTTCCGATTTCGTGCATGATACGCTTGTGATTCGTTTATAACATGTTCATATTTTGTTCATATTTAATAATATTCGTATATAATATTTTCATGTATAATAATATGATTCATGTATATCATACGAAATTGGACGAGCTGTAGACAGGTACGTTTCAGGATATGATAATGACAACTTCAGAGTCATTGTGCCACGATTATTATTCAGGTCCTTAGCCATTGTTGTACCCGCACTCACTTGACAAGAGCATTATTTGCTTTGATCAGTGTGTGTGTGTGTGTGTGTGAACACAATAACTATTTTTATCCAATTTTATCTAAAATTGATGGAAGAACTGATGTTTAGCCAAGGAGCAAAATCTATGTTTTAGAGAATAAGACAAAGGCCAGTATTACAGAACTTGGTCAAGTTTCATCTCCCAGCACCACCTTAACAGTTTTTATTCGACTGGACCAAACTAGATGGAACTTTTGACAATGTGACCCAATTTTGAGAACATTTACTCAAAGGTGAATAAAATAACTGGAACAGTTTTGATAATGTTCTGGAAAAACCTCTGCAGAAATGTTTAAGGTTAGATAGGACAAAGGCCAACATTGCGTGGTAAGATCAACTAAAACATTTTTAAAAGAGATTTTGATCAAAATTTGTACTGTACAAACGTTCACCTTATGTTAAGGAGAAAGGAATTTACTTTTGAGAACATAACGTTCAAAGTTCAAGATCACACGAATTTGTCAAAGGCCAAGATCACAAAAAAAGGTCAACTTAAACAGCACTGATCCGATTTGGGCCAAACTTGGTGGAAGGGTTATGCACCAGGCAAGAATAGAGGAAGTGGATTTGGAAAGCCATTGGTCGATGGCTAGGGCCTTATGGCAAAGTCAAAATTCGACTTTTAGACCAACTGCTGGATGTAGGTAATGCACTTTCTGATTGTTCCTTCTTGTTTTATGTGCATTATTACTTATCTGGTATGTTTGTTAGGTGCATATTGAAAGTGTTTGGCAAGGCTTCTTGTTAGTGAGAAAGTTATAGCTTGGAAGGATGCAGCGACTGAAAAGGAAGTGGAGGAAGAGAAAATAAAGTGGCTAGAGTGATGCAGAAAGACAATCGAATGAAAGAAACATGTAATATACTAAGTGTTATGCTGCGTGTTCAAGGGTCAACTCCTCGTCCCTTGATCACGAGCGACTGATCTGGGGTTACTTTCAAGACTGGGTCTAGTGCATACACCTAGAGGAACAGAGCATAAAAACGACTAAACCAACCTTACATGTATATTACCTTTGTTACACAACACTGAACAAGATACAAATACAATATCACACAATACACTATTCAGGTACAAGGCACAAGTAGGACTAGAGGACTCTGGTCTGGGCGACTGGATACTTGGGCTGCTCAAAGGTTTCGGCCAGGTGTAGGGGGAGTCCCATCAAAGATGTCCACTTGCAGGAGGGACGTGACTATGACCAAGGGCTGGGTCATCTGGGCTGGACTGTTGGGGGGCTTAGAGGGAGGCTGTTTCCTGGTGGGGCCTTGTTGTGGAGTTCGGCTCTTGGGGCTAGGGCCAAATATGGCAAGCAGGCACGCTTGTCTGCTCCCACTCCGGGAGGTAGGAGCTCCAGACTGGGGAGGTCATGCCCTGGGGTCCTGGGGATGCCCCTGGGAGTCCGGGGGCTGCAGTCTTCTGTCAGGGGCGGCCTACGGCGACCCTTCCTCCTGAGAGGTAGGCCCGGAAATGCTCTAATGCCCATATGATGCCTAGGCATTCTTGCTTAGTGGCAGCATGGTTCTTCTCGGTCCGGTTGAAGGTGCGGCTGGCACAGATGATGACGTGCTCCCACCCTTATTGCACCTGTGCGCCGATTGCCACTAGGGACATGTCAGTGTACAGCCGGAAAGGCATGGTGTAGTCGGGGAATGCGATGATCGGGGTGGTGATGAGCTTGGTTTTCACGGTGTGGAAAGCTTTGATACGATTGTCGGTCCAGGTGAAAGGCTCGTCGTTTTTAGCCATGTCATGAAGAAGCTTGGCTATGTTGGTTAACCCTTTTACAAAGCAGCGGTAGTATGATGTGAGCCCCAGGAAGGCACGTATTTCGTGGACGTCTCCTGGCAGGGGGAGAACTGCGATAGCACGGCTCAGGTGCTATGCCTTCCCTTGAGATGATGTACCTCAGGAAGGAGACGGATCGTGCAGCCAGGACGCATTTCAAGGGTCTGAGTTTGAGTCCTGCTTGGTGGATGCGCAGGAAAACTTGCTTGAGGCACTGGAGATGATCGGCCCAGGTTTGGCTGAAAATGAGTACATCGTCTGGATAGGCCAGGCAGATTTCCCAGGTGAGGCCACTGAGGACACTCCATTAGGCAGGAAAACGTGGCTGGGGATTGAAGAGTCCAAACGAGAGGATGTTGAACTTGTAGTGCTTCTCATGCTGGTTGAGAAGGCTGTCTTGTCCCTGTCTTTGGGGTGTACGGGGACTTGCCAGTATCCCGATTGTAGGTCCACGGTGGTGAACCAGGATGCTCCATATAGGCAGTCAAGGGAGTCGTCGATTCTTGGTAGGGGGTGGCGTCCTTGGTAGTCACGTCGTTGGGTCGTCAATAGTCCATACAGAAGTGTATGGTGCCGTCTTTCATTTTAACCAGGACGATTGGGGAGGACCATGGGATGGTCAAGGGTGATATAACGCTGGCATCGAGCATTTTCTGGACCTGCCGGTCTTCCTCAGCCCGCCGGTTTTTTTTTTTTTCGTCGTGATGGTCGGTGAATAGGTGGTCCTGTGGTGTGGATTTCATGTGTCAGGTACGTGGTGTGGCTGATGTCTGCTGGTCCTGATGCGAACAGGTCTTGGAAGTCCAGGAGGAAGTGTCAGAGGCTGTCGGCTTGGTGAGGCAAAAGGTGTTCGGGTAGGGGGGGTAGGGTGGCAGGGGAGGAGGGGGGTGCACAAGGCTTGGCCTCTTCCATTTCTCTGATCACTAACCCTTTTGGGAGGGTGATGGTGGGGGTGGAGAGATTTGCAACATGTACTGCCCTGAGGTGAGGGGGAAGGGAGGTAGGGGACAGAAGGCAGGAGGAGAGGGTCCCAGATGGTAGGGTAGGGGACAACAGTACAGTGGTTACAGTGGGCCTGTTCAGGTGTAGCCAGGGCTACTGCTGAGGGGGGATGATTAGGGCAGAGGCGATGGTTGCAGGGAAGGTGAGGTGGGGAGGAGGGGTAGCAGGTGGGGAGGAGTTAGGGGGCAGTGTGGGGGGCAAGGGGAGGCAAAGGAGATGTGTGCAGAGGAAGAAGAGCAGACGGTGGCCTGCTCTCCCTTCTCTGTGTGGATGGTGGCTGATGTGGCAGTTCCTCTAACCTCAGGGACAACAGACGGAGAGCAGATGGTGGCCTGTTCTCCTTTCCCGACACAGACGGTGGCCTGTGTTGCGGTCCTGCTCCCTGTGGAGGTGGCAGCCGAAGGATGGACAGTGCCCAACCCTTCCTTCCTTGCGAGGACAGTGGCCTTCGCCGCGGTGCTCCCTTCTCTTGGACTACAGCCGAAGAGCAGATGGAAGCCTGCTCTCCCTTCCCGACACAGACGGTGGTCTGTGTCGCGGTGCTGTCCTCAGCAATGACTGCAGAAGAAGAGCGGAAGATGGCCTGCTCCGCCTTCTCGACACGGACTGTGGCCTGTGTCGTGATTCTGTTCCCTGTGGAGGTGGCAGCTGAAGGAATGACGGTGGCCAATCCTTCCTTCCCGGCGAGGACGATGGTCTTCGCCACGGTGCTGCCCTTCTCTGGGACTACAGCCGGAGAGTGAAAGGTGGCCTGCTTCCTTCCTGTCATGGACAGTGGCCTGTGTCGCGGTCCTGCAGGGGGTAACAGCCGAAGACTGGACGGTGGCCTGCTCCTCCTTCCTGACACGGATGGTGGCCTGTGTCACGGTACTGTCTGGGGCTGTGGTATCAGCCCCACCCCGAACCTGGTGAGGGCTGGCCCAGCTGGAGAGTAGGCAGCCGGGGCCACGTTCTCGTCGGCATGTTGGTTGAGGGTGAGAGGAACACAAGGCAGTCTGGGACATAAGCCTATCTAGCCCTGGGGCTGTGCGCGCCTTATACGCCACTCGGTGGTTTTCTCCTAGGGTGGGTGTTGCTTCGGCCTCCTCGTCATCCCTTCATGGGGTGGGTGTTGTAACATCCCTCCCTGGGTCTCCTGTTGTGGTGGGCATTTCACTGACAATAATAAAGATGTGTACAGACGAATAAGGACAAACAAGAGACAGATAAATTATGATCTTGGAAAAAAATGATAGATTATTTTGGTTATAGTAGTCCATTTTGGAAAGAGGTGAACAATGGAGAAATAAGGGTGGAAGCGTGGAAGAGTGAGGGAATAAAGTGGAAAAATACTAACAAATGAGAGGGAAGTTGGGAGCAAATGTAAAATAATTTTCCATAGGGCAGTTAAGTCAGTGGCGGATCCAGGGAGAAGGGCAAAGGGACCATATCCTCCAAGTCGACAGAGAGGGGGGGCCAAAATACTTTTGCCCCCCCCATCAGGTGATGGAACTATTTCCTCTAAGAGGAAGACTAAGTTACTTTCTAAGAATACTTAACCAGTGACTACATAATGTTCCAACAAATCCTGTTGTCCTCAAAAACTGTGCTTCTGTGCTTACACCCTGCCTAGGTAAACTCTTTCGCCTTTGTCTCTCAACTTGTACCTTTCCTTCTTGCTGGAAGTTTGCTCTCATTCAGCCAGTCCCAAAGAGGGGTGACCATTCCCAACCCTCTAACTATCGTGCAATTGCTTTAACATCCTGTGTCTCAAAAGTTTTCGAGTCATTTCTTAACAGAAAAATTTTAAAGCATCTTTCCTGTCACAACCTTCTTTCTAATCGTCAGTATGGGTTCCTTCACTGGCGATCTTCTCACCTACTTTTCAGACTCCTGGTCATCCTCCTTTCGGGACTTTGGCGAAAGCTTTACCATTGCACTTGACATCTCAAAGGCTTTTGATCGAGTCTGGTATAAATCTTTAATTTCCAAACTGCCCTCCTACGGTTTCTATCCTTCTATCTGTGCCTTCATCTCTAGCTTCCTTTCTGGTCGTTCTATAGCCGCTGTTGTAGACGGCCATCGTTCTTCTCCTAGACCTATCAACAGTGGTGTTCCTCAGGGCTCTGTCCTATCACCAACTCTCTTCCTTTTATTCATCAATGACCTTCTAAGCTGTACATCTAACCCTATCCACTCATATGCTGATGATTCCACCCTTCACCTTTCCATTCGGTTTCCGCAACGTCCATCTCAGCAGTTACTTCAACAAAAAAGGGACGAGGCTATGGCACACCTAATGTCTGACTTGGCTCGTATCTCTGATTGGGGTAAAAATAATCTTATTTATAATGCATCAAAAACTCAGTTCTTACACTTATCAACCCGACAAAATCTTCCTCAGGATTACCCACTAATGTTTAATAATGAACAGCTATGTCCTGCATCATCCTTGAACATGCTTGGGGTTTCATTCTCTCGGGATTTGTCTTGGAAAGAACATATTACATCTCTTGTGAAATCTGCTTCCAAGAGATTAGGTGTGCTAAGCCGATTCCGAATTTTCTTTACCTCTGCACAGTTGTTGACCTTGTACACGGGTTTTATTTGTCTGTGTATGGAGTACAACTCTCATGTGTGGGGAGGCTCCCCACATCCAGCTCTTCTCAATAGGGTGGAGTCAAAGGCTTTTCGTCTCATTAACTCTCCTCTTGCTGATTCCCTTCAACCTTTGTCTCTTCGCCGCACTGTTGCATCTTCATCTCTCTTCTATCGCTACTTCAATGGTCACTGTTCCTCTGAACTGTCTGCTTGCATCCCACCACCTCTACGACGGGCACGAAGTACCCTTCTAGCAACAAACTCTCATCCCTTTTCTGTCCAACTCTAATGCAAGAATTAACCGTTACTCCCAGTCCTTCATTTATGCAACTGGTCAACTCTGGAACTGTCTTCCTCTGTCTGTATTTCCTACTTCCTATGATCTCCAGTCTTTCAAACGCAGTGTCCAGGCATCTCGAATTGAACGGATCTTGAATTTGGCTCTCTTTTGTATTGTTTTTGTTTTTTCTTGGAGGGAACAATATGCAGGCCTGTGGCCTTTGGTTCCTTCTTCCTTGCATAAAAAAAACTGTAGTAGGGGTACTAAGAATAGTGTACAAGTGTAGTGAGGATAATGGAAATACTGCATAAGTGTATGAGGATGTCAGCCTCTTCACATCGTTCAGCAGGGTATGGTGGGGTGTTATGGTAGTGATGCACACCAGCACATCTACTTTATTTATACTGTATCACATCGTTCAGCAGGGTATGCTGGGGTGTTATGATAGTGATGCACCCCAGCACATCTACTTTATTTATACTGTATTTACCCATTGCATAGCCCAGGTACCACTACACAATTAGCACTTAGTTAACCCCTTAACCGCGGGGTTATAGGATGCCGTTCTTGCGCGTCCCACGGGGTTATTCGCGCTCCGACTGATTTTTAAAACTATTTGCCAAAAATCAGTTATTAGTCCTAGAATATTATAATTACATATGCCTATGGCACATACCTTAAGCTTTCTCCTGGGATGTTTGTTGAGCCTTCGTCGACTACCGTAGAACTTGTGAAGACTTCTGAAGTTGGGTAACGAAGTCTCCACTTTACACTTCCCGAAATCTCGTAATATGATTACCACAGCCTGATATTATCACTAGAAACACTATTCAATGATTTCCAAGTAGTTTGGAATCCACACTTAAAAAAAAAACACTGTGAAAGCAATGTAAATTACGAGCGCGTACGACCTTCCCACTCGCACTCGTTTGCTGCTGGTGTTCTGTCATTTATTATTAAAAAACACTCATATTTTATATTCTTAGTACTTGATTACACTTATATATATCTACAGTATATATCGATAAGTTCCCTTCAGTAATAGTAGATTATTTTCACTCCAGGCATTCACTTTCTCGTTCATGGAACTACGTGAAGCGCGAAGCTTTCATTTTCACTTTCATTACTCCAAGTATCAGTCACTATACATCATTATCATCGATAATTCAGCTAGTTCACATCCAAAGTAGAGTCATTTAGTCCTTTACCGCTTCCCACACGATGTTTAGTAGGGGTAGAGGTCACAGGGCCCTATACAATGGGCGCAGAAGCGGCGGAAATGGAGGGGCGTGACTGTGACGTGATTCCACCTTGAAGGACAACAGTGAACTGAATGATGAGTGTATCTGGGCAGCCAAGGGTTGAAAATGTCAGCTGCTAATGTATATGCTATGAAATAATTCGTAGGAAATGTAGACAATACATAATAAATTAGGTAGTTCCAGGTGAATGTAAATATCACTCGGGCTTCTCCCTTCCTTTCTTATATATATTTACATTATGAGAATAGGTCATACGGCATATTTCAAGGTGGAGTAAGCTGGGGAAATTAGCGAACGAGTGCATGTGGGATGTTGCCAAGTGATAATTAGCCAGTTCAGGTGTATGGCACTATCAATTACCTTATTTTTTAAATAGTATATAAATATTTGTGTACTGTGTTCACTCACGAGTACTAGTTTCTGCCACTGAGCTCTACAGTATGGCGAGGCTTTCTAAACGGTAGCACCATGTAGTTTGTGTAACCACCACCAGGGGCTCAGAGCGGCACTGATGTTGTTTATCTACACCACCGAAGCCCACGTCTTTTGAAATCAGCCGATGAATTCGGAAAATATAGTGTCATGGCCCACTGCTTAGCTTATGTAAGCAATAGCGAAACAGAAACAGCAAGCTAAGAACAGTGATCCAATTGCATTACCATTGTGGAGGTGACGAGTGCAAGTGAAAATTGTGGCGGCCAACGTTACATGCTCGCTGCGGATATAGCCTCTCCATATTACAGAACTCAGTGGTTTCTGCTCAGGGGTTACTCCTTAACCCGCCGAATCCCATCGACGTACGGCGTACGTCGCTACTTTTTTCCGCAGACAGACCCAACGATGTACATCGTACGTCACACAACTGCAAGGCCCATTGTGTGCACATTTTTCAACATTTGCGGGTGATTTTTGGTAAGCATATGTGGGAGACCTTCCTCTACCTGCTGTCAAGCGGGGATACTGCCTGGCCCCTCCTAACCCCCCTTCCCCCCTCCCCCACACGGGAATTCACCTATTAGCAGCAACCTAGCCAGTAAAGGTATGTTGCCCAACGGTCTCTCTAATGACGAAATTCACGGTGAAAGTGATTCCTGCGGTGGAGGACAAAGAAACAAAGAAGCTAGAGGTAGAAACAAACAGAAGTGATGAGGTGGTAATGTCATAAAGGAAGGTGCCATATACTGCATATACTGGGGTTTTGGGTAAGTGAACAATGCTTATAAACGCCTATATTATTGTGTGAAAACCATTATAGACTTTTACTACACATAAATTCGTATCAAATAAATGAAATAAATACGTAATTTAAAGTGGCTTGAATTAGTCAACCCTTCCATAGTTCGTTTTTTTTTAGCCAGGTACCCTGAAAAAGAAGGAAAACAAGGTTGAGTGACACCTGTATCAACATTTTTTTTTTACCCCAGGACCGCGATTTCACTATGAATTTTCGATGTTTCTCACCAAAAGCGAAGGTTTCAGACAAAAAAACAAACAGTCGAAAATCGGTCGGGATCTGGGGGTAGGCAGGGTAAAAAACCGGTCGGGACTCGGTGGGTTAACCCACACCTTGGAAAGTATGAAGATTCGGGTGGGAGGGTCGGGACCAGCTCTACCCGCCCTCAACCCCCAACTTCCCACCTTCATCATCCAGTTGCCAATTAGTGTTTAGCCACTAAAATAAAAAGATCATGGCTAAACTATTATTGCACTCTGTCAACGGCCAAGATTTGGATGGTATTTTAAAATATATTAATATTTAATTGCGGACTTAAACTGAGGACAACCTGCAATAACACTATAATCCACATTGTCTTGCCCTACACGATTCTGAGCTCCAGTGCCCATCTTTGTCCTTTACCCCCTCCCCCTCTCTCTCTCTCTCTCTCTCTCTCTCTCTCTCTCTCTCTCTCTCTCTCTCTCATCTTCAGGATTAAACGGTGGGGCAGTTCTACCGTCAGCTCTCCTTCATGTGTACTGAATGCAAGTTACATTTATCACACGCATTGATAGCAAATACATAGAAGTTATTTTTATGTCACTATACTTCTCATTACGTGACAAGCTTAAACGAAGAGGGTCATACCATTATTTGTTATTAAAAATGTTATGAGAGCAACAGTTTCGCCGTATGTAACTAAGTTCAGTATCAGGGCTTACAAAACGCACACACACACACACACACACACAACACCGCTCGCTGGCGCAGTGGTAGCGTTCTCGCTTGCCATCTGGTAGACGGGAGTTCGCGCCTCGCTCAGGTTGCGAAAAGTTTCACTGACGAAGTGGGTGGTTACTGTCCCCCTTGAGCAAGGGGATGGGTGTGTGCGTGTGTGAAGGTCACAGCCTTGCCCATAGATCGGACTATATGAGCTCTCAGCTCCCTTCCGGGAGGGTAAAAGATGACGATCACTACCATCAAGTGATCCTGACCGACCCGGTGAGTTACACACACACACACACACACACACACACACACACGGCTGACTTGAAACAATTTCTTTCTTAGCGGTTAGCGACAGGAAACAACATTACTGACTGTGTAACAATTTTTTCAGCCATATTCCAAAGTCTTTGCACTGGTCATGGTGTTAATATTTTATCTTACTGTGATGTAACTGGTTTGTTAAGTGAGTTCATAGTTCTTGCAGGGTTAGAGTGGGTGAATGTGAGTGAGTGATTGAGAATGGGCGAGTCTGTGAATGAGTGTGTGAGTGTGAGTGAGTGAGTGTGTGGTGACTTAGCGAGCGTGAGTAAATGAGTGTGAGTGAGTGAGCGTGAGAGTGAGTGTCAGTGAATGTGAGTGAATCTGAGCATGAGTGTGAATAAGTGATTGTGAGTTAGTGAGTGTGAGAGATTGTGAGTAAGTGTGAGTGCATGAGTGTGAGTGAGCGTGTGAATGAGTGTTAGTGGGAGTTAGTGAATTTGAATGAGTGTGGGTGTGACTGTGAGTGAGTGTGAGCAAATGAGTGTGACTGTGAGTGAGTGTGAGCAAATGAGTGTGAATGTGAGTGAGTGTGAGCAAATGAGTGTGAATGTGAGTGAGTGTGAGCAAATGAGTGTGAATGTGAGTGAGTGAGCGAGTGAGTGTGACTGAGTGTGAGTGAATGAATGCGAAAGTGAGTGTGACTAAGTAAGTGTGAGTGAGCGTGAGTGAATGAGTGTGAATATGACAGTGTGAGTGAGTGAGTGTCAATTTGTGTGAGTGTGAAGGTGAGTGAGTGTAAGTGAATGTGATTGTGAGTGGGTGAGTGTGATTGTGAAAGAATGAGTGTGAATGTGAGTGAGTGTGAGCAAGTGTGAGTGAATGAGTGTGAATGTGAGGATGAATGTGAGTGAGTGTGAATTTGTGTGAGTATAAGCGAGTGTGGGTGAGTGGGTGGGTGAGTGAGTGAGCGAGTGTAAGTGAAAATGAGTGAGAGTGAGTGATGGAAGGAGGGAGTGAGAGTGAGGTAGTGAGTGAGTGAGCGAGAGTGAGTGAGTGAGAGTGAGTTAAAGTGAGTGCCTAAGTTAGAGTGAGTGATGAGTGAATGACAGTGGGTGAGTGAGTGAGAGGATGTGTGAGTGTGGGTGTGACCGAGTGAGTGGGTAAGTGTGAGCGAGTTAGAATGAATGAGAGTGAGTGAGTGACTATGAGTGAGTAACTGAGTGACATTAAGTGAATGAGAGTGCNAGGGTGGGGGGGTAAGTGTCGG
The DNA here is from genome assembly GCA_018397915.1 of Birgus latro. Taxonomy (NCBI): domain Eukaryota; kingdom Metazoa; phylum Arthropoda; class Malacostraca; order Decapoda; family Coenobitidae; genus Birgus; species Birgus latro. The sequence goes on along the minus strand of JAGKTI010019145.1, from coordinate 3,404 downwards.
ATGGGGTGGATTTTCAAAAAGAGGGAGGGGGGGGGGGTGGGGGGGGGAAACGGGCACTAGAACCCAGAAACGGGGCGGAGTCCGGCGATGTATTTTTTTTGGTTGTTTATTTATTTGTTTGTTTCATTTTCTTTCTTTGTAAACAACTTTATGGATAAACGGTTAAATAGAATTACATGAAACTTTCAGGATATGTGGGAGCTGGTCCCAATAGGAAGTGGTTAAGTTTTAGAGGTAATTGATAACCTTGAAAGGCCAAAATCAAGGTCACAGATTTTCAGGGGTCTATAACTTGAAACGGTTGAAGGCAGAGATATTTACTCTTATCAACAAACAGCAACTCCCATATGGGCTTTCATTTGGCACCAAGACCTTTGACCTTGAGTGACCTTGAAAGGTCAAACTCAAGTTAACGGATATTCAGGAAGCTATAACTCAAAACTCGTTAAAGAGAGATATTTACTATTATCAACATACTGGAAGTCCCATATGGGTTTTTGATTGGTACAGTACAATGACCTTTGACCTTAAGTGACCTTGAAAGGACAAAAACTCAAGGTCACGGATGTTCAGAGGGCTATAACTCGAAACTGGTTGAGACGGACAAGGTTTGTCGTGCCTTCCACCACTTGTTTCATGATGACCTCAGCTTAAGCCTGCAGTTTAATATTAGTGTATTTTCAAATAACATTCAAATGCTGGTCGTTGACACGTGTGCGATAACAGTCAAGATGTCTAGGAATGAGGTAATTTGTGGCTAAACGCTAACTGGCAGTTGGAGGATGAAGGCAGGGGAGTTGTTGGTTGAAGGCGGTAGACCTGATCCTGATCCCCCCCTCCAGGGTATGCGGAGGAAAGAAGGGGTAACCCCTGAGCAGAAATTAGTACACATGAGTGTACATAACCCCTCCTCTTTCTATGTTTTGTTGTTTTTGTTTAGCGCCTTCCTCCCAGCTGAATAGAAGGTGCGACGTTGCTAAATCTTTCCTCGAGGGACTCTATGTCACGTGAGAATATAAGTGGATGACCAATGGAGTGCTTTCAAAGCTAGTATTCCGCTAGATGGCTCTCTAGCTTTGGACAAACACATTCCTCGCGCTGTTTAAAAGCATATTTTTCTTTGTTAAATATCTACACTGTTATGTGAAACTGTGAATCATAGTAATGTCATTTACCGTAATATAAATAATACAAACAGAACACGTATTTATAACGTAGAGCGAATTGTTTATATGTATCATAAACGGAAATTAAAATATCATTGATGGCATTTGATAGCAAGCCTCCCTTTCAGTGGTCCTATATTATTTAATTTCTGCTACATTTAGTGCAAGTTTGGTCCTTAATAGTTCGTGACTGTAAATTACGCCTAGTGGGTATTTTGACTCATTCAGTCTCTATTTGGGCAGAAATTTAATGTTGTGTAAATACTGGGACTCAGCATTTTCTTCACTCCCTTGACGCATGCGCACTGCAAGACAGTTTCGTGTTTTTTTTTTTTTCACGAGAGATTTGTTTTCAAAACAATCGCACGAGGACTAATGCTTAAAATAATACAATTTAGACTACTTGTTGTCTGGTTTGGCTAGATGAAGTAAGGCAGTGTAATTGCTTTGGAGGGCATGAGGTTCAACAAGGGACTGCCATGTGGTGCGCATGCGTCAAGGGAGTGAGCAAAATGTTGAGTCCCATTATTTACTCAACATTAAATTTCTGCCCACTTAGAGACTGAGTGAGTCAAAATATCCACTAGGCGTATTTTACAGTCTGAACAAACTATGTATTAAGAACCAAACTTGCACTAAATGTAGCAGAAATTAAATATAGGACCACTGAAAGGGCGGGTTGTCACCAAGTGCCATCAATGGCATTTTAATTTCCGTTTACAATAAATATAAACAATTCACTCTACGTTATATATACGTGTTCTACTTGTATTATTTATATTACGGTATTTGACATTACCATGATTCACAATTTCACACAACAATGTAGACATGTGACAAAGAAAAATATGCTTTTTAAACAGCGCGGGGAATGTGTTTGTCCAAAGCGAAGAGCCATCTAGCGGAATACTAAGCTTTTCAGAAGCACCCAATTATACGACCCCCCCCCAAAAAAAAGAGGGCACGCGGGTCACCGATAATCGCTGTGTGTGTATGTGTGTGTGTGTGTGTGTTTAACTGCGTGGGGAGTCATTAACTGCTCCTCGCTTTCCCTTTCTTCTTCCACGAATCCCTCCTCATTAATGATGTACAAGTATAAGAGATAAATACTTTATTTAGTTTCGACGTAACCTTTGGAGGGTCCGGCAAATGCAGCAAATAGTGTTGCACTTTGCTGACATGTCCACTACAGACCCACGAGGCAGCATGTTTTCTTGTTACTATTTACATGGTGTTTAGAAACCGTTACAAAACAGATCGCCTGATAGGTCTATTATACATTCATTAAATGACAATATTCTCTAAGATGGTCACTACATCTTCTGTCAAGTAGTAATAGGAAACAAATCCCTTAAATTAGTAGAGGTGTATGGGTTCCAGATTGTCTGCTGTGGGCTTGAACATCTGTAGATAAATGACCATCCTCCTCGCCTTGGTGACAGTACATTATCGATAGATCTATACCTCTTGATGCATGCAAGGCCATCACTGACTAGCACTTCCTAATCGTTAGCCCCCTCCACCCTCCCCCCCTCACACACACACACAAGTAGCAGTTTCAGATAATTTACGCCTTCGAAACCCGAGGATTCGCAAAATGTACACTCAAAGGTCAGTACACTTGGAAACAAATTAATTGATTCCCAGCATGCTATGAGTCCCTGTTGACTGAAAAAGAAATCGTCTGGCATTAGTTGCAACAAATGAATGGAGAAGGTGCGACCATAAGAGTATATGATGACGTTATTAAAACTCTGATGCGCGTATGACTCACTCAGTAGTATCAGAGTGTATCGAATTAGATGTAACAAACTACCAGAGAAACGGTGAACGTAGAGTTAATCATTAAACTGCAGCGTTGTGAAGATCCGAGTGAATTATGCATTGATGTGCCGTTACATAATAGCGGTGAGTGAGGCAGCACAACACGACCCTGTTTATCACACATCAGCATTATCAATACCGTGACTTTGCACACTTATACTGATTACGAAAGATATTCCCAGCCGCCCGAAAGTAGTCAGGGCTCTTATAAACACTCACGGCACTTAAAAACACTCAGAGAATCTACGAACACTCAGAGACATTTACAGCCACTCACAGACACAAGCACTAATGACACTGCAACCACATTATGCCGCATATTAGCACTCAGGGGAACTCATACTCACGGGTACTTGCAAGCACCCAGAGACACTTGCAAGCATTCAGGAATACGGATAAGCATGCAGGGGTCCT
>JAGKTI010019143.1:0-17193 GCA_018397915.1 Birgus latro | reverse complement strand
AAAGTGGAGGGAATGTAAGAAAATGTTCTGGAAGGAGGTAAAGAGAGCTAGACAGGGTGCCAACGAAGTCAGTGGGGGTGTGAAAGATAAAAATGGTAGATTACTAGTGGAGAAGGGAGAAAAAGTAAACAGATGGAGAGAACACTTTAATGAACTGTTGAACATAGAGAATGAAAGTAATGCAAGTATAAGTGGCTGGGGAATGGCAGGGAGAAGGAGGGTTGTGAGAAGAGAGGAAGAAATCACCAGGATGGAAGTGGTGGAAGCAATGAAGAAAGTTAAAATGGGGAAAGCCCCAGGAATTGATGGAGTGTGTGGTGAAATGCTGAAGCATGGGGGAGAGATAGTAATAGAATGGATGTGGAAGGTGTGCAGATTGGCTTGGAAGGACGGTGAGAGTCCCGGAGGATTGGAAGTCAGGTATAATTATTCCTCTGTACAAAGGAAAAGGAGAAAAAGCAGTGTATGGTAATCATAGGGTCATTTGCCTTCTCAGTGTAATAGGAAAAATATATGGTAGGATACTTATTGACAGAGTTAGGGAAATTACTGAGGAATTAGTTGGAGAAGAACAAGGAAGTTTTAGGAAGGGAAGAAGTTGTGTAGACCAGATATTCATTCTTAGAACCTTAGTGGAAAAGTTTCTAGAGAAGGGCAAGAAGTTGTATGCAGCCTTCATGGATCTGGAGAAAGCATATGACAGGGTGGATAGACAAGGATTGTGGAAGGTATTAAGAATATATGGAGTGGATGGGAAGTTGTTGAAGGCAGTGAAGAGTATGTATGAGGGTGCTAAGGCTGCAGTGCGTATGGATGGCAAACTGAGTGAATCTTTCCATTTGAAGGTTGGATTGAAACAAGGGTGTCATGTCTCCATGGTTGTACAATCTGTATATGGATGGGGTTATAAAAGAGATACAAGGTCGGGCAGTGGATGTTGGAGCGGCCCTAGTGAAAGAGGGCAGTGTTTGGAAACTCCCTGTACTGTTGTTTGCAGATGATACTGTGTTGTTGAGTGAAGACGAAGGGGAGCTGTAAGGCTTGGTAGATGAGTTTGGGAGAGTGTGTAAGAAACGGAATCTAAAGGTGAATGTGGGGAAGAGTAAAGTGACGGTCTTTGAGAGAAGTGAAGCCAGTGAGTGTACAGTAAGATTGGATGGGAAGGAAATGGAGAATGTGAGTGACTTTAAGTACTTGGGCAGTGTGATGAGTAAGGATGGTAGTCTGGAGGGTGAAGTGCTCGAAAGGGTACAGCAGGGAAGGAAGGTTGCTGGTTCATTGAAAGTAGTGATAAGAAACAGGGAGGTGAGCATGGAAGTGAAAAAGTTGTCACATGACAGTATTGTGATACCAGCTCTGACATATGGAAGTGAAGCTTGGACCCTGTTGGAGGGACAGAAGTCAAGAGTGAGAGCAGTGGAAATGAGTTATTTGAGATGAGCATGTGGAGTCACATGGAGAGACAGACTAACAAATAAGGAAGTGAAGGAGCATTGTGGTGTGGTTGAGGACGTGATGGGAAGCGTTAGGAGAAACACGTTAAGGTGATTTGGGCATATGGAGAGGATGGAGAGTGAAAGACTGACGAGGAGAGTGTATGTGAGTGAGGTGGAGGGGGCGAGAGGGAGGGGGAGGCCGAGGATGGGATGGAGTGGAGAGGTATATGAGAGAGGGGGGTGTGAGTTGGGAGCGTGGTAGTGAAATGGCAGGGGACAGAGTGACATGGAGGCGATTTGTTTGTGGCCACCCCGTTCGGGATTGAGGCGTCTGGCAATAGATAGATAGAAGATATTTGGGAAACTTTTGTCCCCAACTGTACCTCACTTGTCATTTTTAGGTGGGTGTATTAATGATGAAGTAAACTTTTGCACCTAACTGTACAATATTTTCTATGTTCATATGGGTTACTCTTAGCACAATTAAGTCATTTGGCATTAAGTGGAATAGAGACAAGGATTGTTCCTACCACAAGAGGGTCTGTGATGACAGTACAGCATCAACTCTCCCATGCTCCTGTAATTAACTCTCATTGAAGCAAAATTGTCTGACATTAGCCAGAATACAGTACTAGAGTTGTTCTGACTGTGAGAGGGTTAATGGTGATATTAATTGTCAGACTCCTGTGACTCATTAATATGAACAAAAAATTAGTGGTTGGCATTAACTGGATTAGAATACCTGGTACCTGTATTGTACTGAGCTGACTTGTTCATGAGAGGGTTAGTAACAGTTACACTATACTCTACCTCATTTCAGTAATTTTCAGGTGGACTGCATTGGTGTGTGTATTGTTGAAAATGAAACAGATCCTGGATGGAGTATTATAGCTCTCACATAAAGTATAATGTTTGAGTGATGAGACCCAAACAACTGTTCTAGTGTACACATTATTCACTTTCAGGTGGAATGCATTGGTGGTCGTGCTGGTGGAGGAGAGACAGACCCTGGGTGCAGCAGTGCAGATTTTGCCCGGGCACTTCCACAGGTACCCACTGCAACATTGGAGGGACACACCGCACCCACCTCACACGCTACGTGGCTACACACTCGACACCTCCTTGTTACCAGGTGCACTAAGCTGTTGTAGTTGAGGAATGGGGTGGAGACATATAGGAATGAGAGTGGTATACGATGTAGGGAGGGCAGCTTGATAACAGAGAACAGGGCAACTTGGAGGCAGTTTGTTCATGGCAACCCCTTCCAGGATTAAGGTGTCTGTCGATAAATAATTGATGGATTGATTATAATGTACCAGCACTGTACAGGAAGTTCTAGTCACTGTATAAAGTCCCTCTTTAGTGGCAGCAAAGGATCTGTAGCAGTAAAGGATACAACACCTGCCTCACCATGCTACCTACTTCCACACTCAACATCTCCCTAGTATCAGGGGCTAATGTGTCAAAATTAGACATGTGTTATTAAAATTGAGAGTGCAAAAGTGTGGATATGATCCCAATTTTTTAACAATAATTTTTAAATCCTGTGATGATACTGTAGATGAAGTGTGCGGGCAGTCCACTTTTTTACAGTAATTTCTGAAGCATGTGACAGTGGTAGAACATTGCTGACCTTTCTTTATCATTCCTGGCTGCTGTCTGTGATGTGGAATGAAGGCTGATTTCAACTTGTTTCTTTAGGTGTTGATTGATGGGCTGTTACTGACAGGAGGCCTATGGGAGCCTTCCCAGAGGCTCAGAGAGATCTCCTTAACTAGAGGTGGTGTAGTTGCTCAGGCCTGCTGAGGAAGACACACTTGTAGCAGAGAACTTGGTGTCATAGCTAATGGCTCAGGCCCACTCTGCTAAGTGGTGGGTGGGAGAAGTCCGTGATTCGTAGGGCAACTAGACGGTTCCTCAGCTTAGTGTGTATACAGTAGAGTGGAAACATAGGTCGTGCTGAATGAAGTGGAATATAGTTTTCTTTTGGTCTCTGGGCCACAGACAATAAGGATCTTGGATCAGTCTGAGGCAGTGCAAATGATATGCCAGGCCAGTGTGTCCGATGCACACTGTGGTGAGTGCCACATCCAGGACATGAGAGGATGCATGGGCCCAAGAGTGGCTAGATGAGTCCATTTGGTATTATCTCAGTGTTGTGGTGGGAAATTAGACCCCTTGGTCAGCTTCCCAGGCTGCCCAGCAGGCAACGGCCAGAAGATGACGATGTGTACCTTCTGAGGGAGGCAGAGGTTCCGTGATGATGATGACAAGGCCATCTGTGCAGTAGCATCTGCAATCTCATTGCTCTTGATTCCAACATGAGAGTGGATTCATTGAAGGTGGAGCTCCCAACCCCTGCCAAGGAGATGCCAAAGTAAGACTTGGATGTTTTGAAATAGATGTCTTGCTGTTTGAGGTCTCATATAAATGATGGGGTGAAGAGCTGCCATGCAGTCTGTATAGAGTACCACCTTCCGTGACTAGCAGTAGGAATTAAGGAATTCAAGGACAACAGATAGCTCTGCTACAACATTATCGTGGTGGGCATCTAACCACCAAGTTTGACAGAAGACTAGATTTGCTATTATACACTGCTGATGCTGATGGCTGCAGGGGCCAGGGGGTGGGAGCCATCCATGTAGATTTCTTGGAGACCTGTGTAGGAAGTGGATACCAGTTCCTCAAAGACTTGGGGGGTACAGTCTCCATTGTAGGACTTAATGAAGGTCTCCATAAGGTGATGTGAAACCATGGTTGAGAGGTACGAACAGTGAGAGATGGAACAGTGATGCCAGTGGTTGACAGGGAAGAGGCTGGATCGACAGTGCAGAGTTCCCATGGTTATTGTGCATAATTGGTACTGCATCTAGTGTGTGATAATGAAATTGTGCAATAACAAAAGCACAGAACCTATGGAATTTATCCTAATTGGTACCAGTCGCCCCACGTGTAAACCCAAATTTTTTCCTCTTACAACAATTTAGATCCACTAAATACATATAGTGTATACTGTACAGGCATACCCTGATAATTGGTGTATCAGAAACTGACAAGGTGTTCTTTTGATGATGCAGAATAAGGGGCATACCCAGGAAAACTGTCCTGTTGGGTTTTGCTTGCTTCACTCTTCTGACAAGCCAACCATCGGCAGTTTGAAATGCATAGGGCTCGCTTAATGTATTTTCAGCTCTGCAAAAACAAACATTGTAATTTTCTTTGTACACGGACATGGTATCAACATGCAATAGTTTCACTTACATTCTAATCTTCTGAAAAAATCATGATGGCCCCATAATTGTGCAAAAATTTCATTCCAATATGCCTCCACAGCTGGAGTGAGAGAGAGAGAGAGAGAACAAAAGTATGTCCACGAATAATAAGAGAATGAGCGATGTAATTTATGGCGCTCCAGTCGGATTGAGCCAGTGAAAGTTTATATCTAAGGGGTGGTTGGGGTTTATTGCTTATGTAATGCCACCCAGGGATGATTGAGGCTGGTCATTATCATCTTAAATGTCAGGACCAACTTGCCTAACCCCGAGCTCCTACGCTCCTCTGTGGGGCGACATAGGATTGGATAATGAATGGGGAAAAAACTCCACTTTTACTTACAGTAAAACCTCGATATAACGGACTTCAGTAGACCGGAATTTGCTTTTATCGGACTCGAGGAGCTACCGGACTAAACTCCTATATATCGGAAAAAGTCCGATAAAGCCAGGAAGCAGTCCGGACTGCCTGACAACTTCAGCTATGTTCACCACAATAAGACAAGTAAAAGACATGTTTTTCAGTGCACAGTACAGTGTTATCATACCATTTGATTAATGTAGTGAAGGTATAACTCAGTACAATACTGCAATGGTGGTGAAAACCACTGATGCAATCTGAACTAATGTCTGATATATCGGAAAAAGTCCGGATTAGCAGGGGTAAGTCCGAATGTCGCTTTTATCGGAATTTCGCATATTTCGGACTGGCCTGAGCCCCAATTAGTCCGTTATAGTGAGGTCTTACTTATACTATTGTTTTCTTTTATAACCTTTGGACATGACTTGAAAATGAATAAGAGAGAGAGAGATAGAAGTAACAGGAGGAGGAAAGAGAGAGAGAGAGCAATAATAAGTAACCTCTCTGACAGCTGTACAGAGGCTAAATCACCTGCATGGCTTGTGTAAACATTATCTTGGCAAGTGACAAGAGGGCAGGGATGCAAATTTCTTGTGTACATCCTCTTTTACCAAATTTTACTTATATCTGAATTCCTCAAAACCATCAGAAACCACCGATTTTGCACCATCATTATCAGCAGAAACCAACCCAGGTGGGCAATAAAAAAGTCTTTTAATAAAAAATGCACAATAACAACAGGAGTGCAGATTTTCGTTTAACAGTGACAATAAAAACTTTTATAACCAGGTGTACGATAACCAAGGGATCACCATATCTGGTATGCTTGCAGAACTCCAACTCGCAGCTACTGGTAATCCAACTGCTTGGATTTGGTGGGGCAAATCAGAATCAACCCCTGCAGTGGCATACAATTGGAATGCTGGTATGGGTGGTCAGGAGGAAACTGCTGTATGGACGTGAAGCATATGCAAGTTAGTTTCATCCTGGTAAAGGTGAAGGGGGGGGGAACACTGTTATCTGCCCCCAGATTCTTAGCTGGAGAGGAGCAAAATGCTCTAAGTGCTATTCTCAGAGTCATTTTTTGAACAGCATCAAGCTTCCAGAGTTGGATGTTGGATGCTGACTCACAGACTGTTAACCCATAGTTTAACTTCACAAGGATGATGGCTCTGTAATAAGCCAGGAGCAGGTCATGGCTGGCACCCCAGTACAACCCTGCTAGGCTCTTCATGAGATCAATTTGCATGGTGCAAGAAGTTCTTACATATCTGATGTGTTGGCTCCAGGTGAGGATCAGGCCGTCAAGACAGAGACCAAGAAGGGTATGCTCGGCACTGCTTTCGATGCGATCTTGATAACTGGTTGTGAAGGCAGGCAGCACAGTGTCAAAGTCATCACAGTGCTTTTGTGGTCATTCATCCCTTTACCCCACTTGTCTTTTATTCCTTGAAGCTTTACACTGCCAACTGAAGGCATCGCTGGGCCTTGACAGGGGTGGCCGCCTGACTGAAAATGGTGAAATCATCAATATATATCAGCTAGGGAGCATCAGCAGAGCAAGGCAGGTCTGACCTTATGGTGCTGAAGAGGAAGGGGCTGAGTGATGATCCTTGAGACACCCCATGGTCAGTAGGACATGGATTGGAGAGGGTCCTGCCAATCAGTGCCTTGAAGCTGTGGTTTGACAGGATGTCACAGAACCATGCCGGAGGGGAACCAGTGACCCCAAGTTGGGTAAGCTTGAAAAGGATGCCCAGGTGAAGGGCTGAGTCAAAATCCCCATTCATGTCCATGAAAATGGACATGACCAGGTGCCACTTCTGATACAGGATATACATGGTGTCTTGGCAAGGGCAAAATCCACACTGTTTCTCCAAAAGCAGTGGTTGAGATTTCAACGACTATGAGAAATGACAATGATTAGGTGGATGTGCAGTGCGTCCCTGTGCTCAAGGCCTGGGGGGGCTGGGTTTACGATCGAAGAGTTGAGAGGTAGGATGGGACTGGAGTGTATTGGTGTTGTGATGAGGAGAGGTAGACTGAGATGGTTTGAGCATATGGAGAGGATGGGGGATGATAATTGGGTGCAGAAGGTGAGAAGTGTCAATATTGGGGGAGGGGTTCTGAGGGGTAGACCAAGAAAGATGTGGGACGAGGTCATTAAGTGTGGCCTCAGGGTTAAGGGGCTGAACAGGGAGGCTGCCATAGATCGAGCAGCATGGAGAGCCACCATTAGGTGACCAAGGCCGACACATGCAAGCTTGTTGGAGACTTCAATAATGAAAACGATGAGAAATGATACACCACCATCCTCTCAAGCAGCTTCTTCACACATGATAGCAAAACAGTGAGTCTGTAGGATGATGGGGTAATATGGTTACATCTTCATTTGAGGAATAGCAATATTTTTTATTTGTTCCAACACTCAAGAACACACCCTGACAGCAACTGTGGTTAGCAGAACGGTGGGCCTGTAGGATGACAGGGTAATATGGTCACATCCTCGTTTGAGGAACAACAATATTTTTTATTCATTCCAGCACACGAGAACACACCCTGACACCAGCTGTGGTTGAAGGTTTTCAGTTGAGGAGGAAGGTGTTGGAGGAACTCATTGGCCTCCACGTCAGGACCTATTGCATGGTCTGTAGGTGGCCAGCATCCCAGTCAGCTCAGAGGTGTAGCATGGACAATTCAGGTCTGAGGCAGTTGGTGTCAAGATGCTGCACTGTATCTCCTCCTCATTAGAGGAGGATGAGGGTAGGGCAGGTGGGAGGCTAAACTGGGTCTGAAAAAAATGACACTAAGAATTCTGCCTTCAACAACCATCCAGAAAGTTAATGTTGTTACAGCAGATGGGATAAGAAATTGTGGTTGGGTGACCAGCCATTGTCTTGAAGAACTTCCATATGTGGGTGGAGGAGCTGGAGAGAGAGAGAGAGAGACCTGCACAGGAGTTCCAGGCTTTTCTTTTTTACAAGATGGTCCAGATACATGTATCATTTAGGTGGAAATAGCATTCCCCCAGAACTGTGCAAGGGCATTGACTCCAGGCATGCCAGGTTTGATGACAGACACATGCCCCTGTCCATAAGGGAACACCCACCTGCTGTAAGCAACAGTGAGCTGACTACTGAAAGATATGACCCCTTGCCTCCACCAGTAAGTGAGAGAACTCCTGGGTGATTATTCCTGGAGAGCCACAGTTTTCAAGAAAGCACCCAGATAGCTCAGTAGTGTATGCAAGCCATTTGTCACCCAGCATCTTCCAGCAAGACAAACATGCACTGAACAGCTTTAGTGATGCACCAAGAAAGCTGCAGAACAGTGGCAGGTGATTGCTGTCCATATGTGGGCCCATCTCCATTTTGGGGTGCTGGAAGGCTGCATCCCTGAGGAAGAGGTCCAAGATAGAGACCCCTCCCTGTGCAGGGGTCAAAACATGTGCCGAAACCTGGAGGGGAGAGTAGGCCAATGCGAAGAGTCTAAAAGACCCTAAAAGAGTGATGATCCATCAGTGCTGGCAGTCTCCAGATTGGGTTCCTAGTGGCCATGATTTGTGTTGAAGTCACTCATGATGAATGACATGGCTGACAGCTGATGGAAGTACTGTGATGCAGATACTCCTTTTGGATGATGTCTCTGAGTTCAGGGTCACCCTGATAGCCAGGACCTCCAGTGCACCACCAGAAAAAGGAGTGAGTGGCACCTGCACATTCTGAGACTCCTCCTGCTCTGCTGGTAATGGCTCCTGAGGGTGGTCAAACTGAAACACAGAGTAGCCTCCCAAGTGGAGCTGGAGGTGGAATTGCATCCAAGTCTCGCAGATTCCCATCACATTTGGGACCAAGTCAGCTACAAATATTTTAAAATCTTGGGTCTTGCACACCAATGATCTTGCATTCCAAAGCATGAAATTCAATCCTGTTATTCCCGATATGAAGGTGAGACTAGAATGTGAGTACCCTGGGTCAAAGGCATGAACTAACACTTCTGAAAAAGATCTAGGACATTGGTAAGCAAGGTGAAGAAGGTGTCATTATTACATGCATATTCACTAACACTCAGTTGAGCAGTGACTTGGTGTTGTTGATTGGGGGCTGGGTGGAAACTGATGGCCTGACTGGCAGATGTTTGTTGAGGTCTGGCAGAAGGTGCAGGAGGTCAGGCACTGCTCACTGGGATGGGGATGTTCAGGCTTGTATCCTACTCTGGCTCCATTGATACTGAAGAACAAGCCTGGTGTCATTCAAGAGGTGGTTACTGAGAGAGGAATGTCCTCCTCCTGGCAGGATTTTTGGCATGAATCAGGACCTCAGTCTGAGACATTGAATTACTGGAGACTCATACCAGGTCATCAACCCACTCAGGCTCTCCTCCTGATACTGATCAGCTAGTGTATCATACTGTTTTTTGATGGATTGATTGCACATAACAGTTATAGGTGTTACTGAAATGACCAAAGAAAAGAGAGGCACTTTTACTCCTTTGTGCATCCAGTGTTAATTATACAACCATTGACCACTTCACGATTTGGTGCATTCTCCAACTACAGTAATTAGTTTTACAATTGTATCTTTTCATCAGTGTTTGACCATTATAGAAATTAAGATTACACTTAACCCCCTGCTATCACATTTTCAGCTGTCGCATTTATCTTCTATCATGCACACATCAAATGCACAACCAAACACGTTATCACGCACCCCAAGAACTCTATCACGTATCGAGTTTGAAGCACCCAGGTTGTGAACGCTGCACCGGATTGGTGCGACATCAAGACTTTGAGTTGAGCGGCCAGATACGTCACATTTTAGAGCATGATACCACTATCAACAGTGAACAGTGCATATCCTACATTAATAAAGCCCATGAAGGTTATGAGGACAAGTACCATGCCTACATGAATGCCTTACACCAGCGTCGAATCACAGATTATTTTTGTCAGCACCAGGGTTGCCAAGTCACACCCAGCTCTAGCTGCGGAAACCCAACTGAAAACCAGCCCAAAAGTAGCCCAACACCAAAAATGTTAAAAATCCTCTTATTATGCGAAGTTAGTGTATTACTGATTCATATATAGGTCCCTATTAAGGCTTGAAATGATCAATTGATTCACATCAACTTCCTTTAATTGCCATAAATACAATATTGCCCATAAAACAACAATGACTCTGTGGAAATATACTTATCATCTTACTAGGACTAGGTAATACAACATCCAGGTCTCCCTCTGAGCCAACTTTCCATCACACTTATGTAGTTAAAAAATCTATATGATCTTCATCACTATGTTTCTTCGCTGTGTCCATTATGTCATATGTGAAATTTGCTAGCATCGTTTTGTTTGATGTGAAATCATTACGACACATTTTATGTCTGCATATATCCTTTAACAAGAAGAGTATTTTCAACTGTTCCGTGCTGCAGTCTGTTTCTTAATTTACCATAGGAATTTCCGGGCTGCACCCACTGGTACCTGAGAGAATTAGAGGGTCTCTCTCTCCTCCATATGTTTAAACAATCTCTCTCTCTCTCAGTATTTTGTAATGATGTGGTTTAACTCCAAACTACCCCAAAAACCTGCGACAGTTTTCAAACCAGCCCAAAAAAAATGCAACCCGCGACCGATAAAATTTGCCCGCGGAAGTGCTACAAAATTAGCCCAATTTGGCAGGAAAACCGCGACCTTGGCAACCCTGGTCAGCACCCAAGCATTGAATCTACACCCAAGCTCCATCCCGACATAATATACAATCTTTAGCCATGTTGCTCTAACATTTCGCATTAAAACATCGTTGCATATATCCTAAATAAGTAATTTTTTCAAATTCCATCATGATATATGAAATGAATAATGAATAAAGCCCATTGACAACTAAAGAAAAAAAGAATAACATTCACTCCCAAGACGTAGATGATACATCCACACCATTTGTTTACCTTTTTATTTCTCTGTATTTCACTACTTCTCATCCTTATAGCATTGAGTAAAACTGATGTTGGTATTATTCCTGTTGTTTTGCTGACAAAAAGATCATTCAAAGAGATGAAGAAGAAGTTGACCAACTTTGAGCTCTCAAATTAAATTATCTGGCAAAGATAGGCACTTTTTTCCTATTTAGTGATGGCAGGAATTAAGCCACTGCCAAGCCTCAGGACCCTTCAAACCACCCAAACCTTCCTTAATCCTTATAAAAGTAAGTTTGATGGCCTTTTATGTTGTTTATTTATTGATTATAATGTTATTATTAATATAATAATGCTTTATTTCATGTTGGAGGAGAGACTGGCTGGAAATCGTAGGCATAAAGCGGTTAAAAGTTAGGGAAATGGGCCACCAAAAATCCAATTAGAAATTTTCCCATTGATTCTTCAGTTCAGCTATCGTGAAATCAGCTATCACGCTGGTTTACTGTAACCAATTAGGCGCGTTAGCAGGGGGTTGAGTTTATTTGATAATTTCAGACCTTGTGTGTGGGTGCACTGGCTTGTGAACATCACTGTGTGCTTTCAGATAAAAAGGATTAAGACCTCTCCTCCTGGTTGAGTACAGTATTGTAGATGGTCTGAATTCCATGGAATCCATGTTTACCACCTGACCCATAACAGGCAGTATTTCTGTAATTTTACAGTGGATTTAGCAGAAAAGAAAATATAAAGAAGATTTATAAAAAGGACTTACAGTGTAGTTAGTTTCATTATTATTGAAGTGGTAAAACCCTTCAGTCTGATGATGTATTTTCCATTTTGTTCATGTCTTCAAATGACTTTACAGCATTTAGCTTTTGAGAGCCCCAGACAGTAAAGTTGGTGAAGGCTGTATCAAAGCCCTCTATATCAGAAACTCTATCCTAATGTGAATAGCAGCAATTATAAAAAAAAAATAATAATAAAAATAAATAACAGTAAATCCGCACTGATATTCCTCATGGGGCGACATAGGATTGGATGACGGATGGACGGATGGAGTCACTTTTTTTTTTATATGCCTCCCGATTCATTTATTTTTTAGTGGAAAGTAGATTAGGATGATGATAACGATGATGATATCTTCAGAATTTCTTTTTTACCGAAATATTATTTCTTCCCTAGTGGATATGATGGATCAGTGCGCACGTGGAAGATAAGTGGGCGAACGGTGGGTCCACAGGAACACACCCTCATCTTCCAGGCCAACCCTCGTCCTGGCACTATGCCTGGTCACCAATCCCTGCCCAGTCCAGTCCCAGTTGAGCGTCTAGCTGTGTTGCCCTCAGGTCGCTATGTTTCAGCATCCTCCAACAATGTACTCAACATCTGGGCTCTTGGTGGTGAGCATCATGATGATTCATCTTTAACTTGATTTTCTTGTCACATTCACAGTACATTGATAGTATCTGTCTAGCACAGCTGCCCCTCTGGCTGCTGTGTTGCCATTTCCTCTCACAGTGTACTCTACTCAACATTTTGGTCCTTGGTGGTCAATTGTTATGGTGATTCATCTCTAATGTGTTAGCTTTCTCTTTTTTTCTTTCTCTTTTTTTTCTTTTTTTTAAATGCAAGAAAGGAGGAACCAAAGGCTAGGATTTTGCAAAATTGTTCCTTCCAAGAAAAAAAAAACAAGATAAAGAGTCAAATTCAAGATCCATCCGTGATAAATTACACAAAATATACATGATGAGGCTGTATTGCTATCTATTAAGTTAATATTGTATTCCATTTTCACCCAGTTTACAGTTACTTGGATGAATCTGTAATATTTTAGAATGCATTTCTGACACAAAAGAAGGAAAGCCTTATCTTATAATGAAGGCAAAGGGGAACTGCAAGGCTTGGTGAATGGGTTTGGAAGAGTGTGTAAGAAACAGAATCTAAAGGTGAATGTAGAGAAGAGTAAAGTTATGGTCTTCAAGAGAAATGAAGTCAGTGGATGTACAGTAATGTTGGATGATGAGGAAATGGAAAATGTAAGTGCATATAAGTACTTGGGTAGTGTGATGAGTAAGGATGGAAGTTTGGAGGGTGAAATGCTTGAAAGGGTACAACAAGGAAGAAAGGTTGCTGGTTCTTTGAAAGCAGTGATAAGAAACATGGAAGTGAGCATGGAAGTAAAAAAAAAAAGTTGCTGCATGACTGTATTGTAATACAGTAATTGTGATACTGACTCTAATGTATGGAAGTGAAGCTTGGACCTTATTGGAAGGACACAGGTCAAGAGTGAGAGCAGTGGAAATGAGTTTTCTGAGAGGAGCATGTGGAGTTACATGGAGAGACAGACTGACAAATGAGGAAGTGAAGGAGTGTTATGGTGTGGATATGGATGTGATAGAAAGTGTTAGGAGAAATACATTGAGGTGGTTTGGCCATGTGGAGAAGATGGTGAACGAGAGACTAACGAGGAGAATGTATATGAGTGAGGTGGAAGGGGGGGAGAGGGAGGGGGAGGCCAAGGATGAGTTGGAGGGATGGAGTGGAGAGGTATATGAGAGAGGGAGATGTGAGCTGCGAGCAGTGAAATGGCTGGGGACTGGACAACATGGAGACAGTTTGTTCGTGGCCACCCCTTACGGGATTAAGGTGTCCGGCAACAGATAGATAGTTTCTCCTATTTAGTTTGGTACTGATTAGATTTATTTCACATATAGAGATGATTTAATTCTCTAAACTGGATATAGCATGACTCCATATCTTAGCATTTTGCTAGTTAATCCACTCATTCGATGTAGTATCTTAGCATTTTGCTAGTTAATCCACTCATTTGATGTAGTGCTGCTTTGGGTGTCTGCCCTTTCCTATCTTCCTTCTTTCCTTCATTGTTTCCCCTTCCTTCTGCCTGCAGGTGACATTACACTCCCTCTTCTGTCTTTCTTTCCTTCATTCTTTCCTCTTCCTGCTGTTTATGGGTTACTCTACACAGAGTGACAAGCCAAATGGTTTCCTGTACACTAGGAAACCATTTACTATGCTGGGTGGTAACTGTGGATGTATAAAATGTACCCATGTCAATGTAACATTTACCCATGTCAATGTGCCTATTCAAATGTGCCGCGCAGTCGCCGTCATGCTATGCGCCTGCGCGAGCAGTGAGAGAGCTTCTTCCACTTCGAGGCATGTGTGCACCTCACCTCACCTCTTCACTTCCTTATCTATCTCCTAGGGAAATAAAGATTCTACAGCAGGAAGACTACCTATTCTTCAACCCTGTGATTGCCCCCCATTGCATGCAGGACTTCAATCAACATGGCGCAATGATTAAGGCCCCAGGAGAAGATTTCAAGCTTACACCCCGCCACCGGGACCCGCATGGACGCCGCTATTAGCTGTTTATGTTTTTTTGGACCAGCGAGACGACTTCTATTTCGCCTTCAGTGGATTTACTGTGCAGTGTCAGTGCAGTGTTACAGTGGAGTGGTTATGTGCAAGTGCAGTGCAGTGCTTATTCAGTGTGCGGTTTTCGGGTGTTCTCGTCGCACCCGCTGGACATTTTTAATGGACGCCACGATCGCCTGCACTGACTACTTGCTCTGTCACACCCTCCCTCCTCGTCATTCGCCATTGCACTGAGCGACTGTACTCCAACGTCTCTCTGGGCAGGCTCCCAGTGAGTTGCCAACGCTCGCCTGCAACTCCATTTCTGCTTCTCCGCACGAGTTTACCATAATTTCTAAGGGAGAAGATTTGTTTTTCTCTTCAGTTTTCTGCAGTGGTGCATTGTATCTCGTGAAACAAGTCACGATGGAAGAATTCCCACTTGTAGAGCTTTCAGATGATACCCCATATGACTTACCACCTGCAAGACATGAACATCCGCCCACACACCCACACGCCCATAAGTGCTGGGGACGAGCGCTGTCAGCCTGAGTTGCCGTTACTCTCTCCAGATTTAACCCTACCGCCGCTGTCCAGGACACATGATGGAGACTTACAGGTACTAATAAGATATTTGGAGGAAAGCAGATTAGCTACGGAAGCTCAGTATAGGCGTGAGGAGGCAAGAAGGGAAGAAATCCGTCGAGAAGAGGAACACCGAAGATTTCAACAATTTCTGCAGCTACTCACACCTTTTACACAAGGTCCAAGTCAGGTTCACCAACGGTCTGCTACCGAGACTTCGTCACGCCCACCCACCCACGTCAATGCTACCCCACAAAAGGCTAGCACTCAGGCACCCCAACCCCTGAAGTCAGACGTTACATTTCAGAACTTCAGGGCCTGGAGAAGGTGCTGGGACGACTATGCAGTCATGGTGGACTTGTCTGCTCTGTCATTACTGAAGCAGCAGATACAGTTACGGATGTGTCTGTCTCTCGAGACCCAGCGATTGTTGGAACATACACTTGGTGTACCTCCAGACACCGCGAACACAGTGGAAGAAGTCCTTGATGTTCTACAGAACCACTTCAGGAATCAACGAAATGAAGCTCTACGCCGCCGAGATCTTCTTACATGCAAGCAAAAGGACGGTGAATCTTTTGACGACTACTACATACGCCTGCAGTCGATTGCAGAGGAAGTTGACATATGCCCTGGAAATTCTAATGTCTGCAAGGAGACGCAGATCAAGATGGTACTTCTTATGGGAGTTCATGATGAAGAGCTCACACAGAAGATTATTGCCCGGGACTCTAATACCACACTTCAGGACGTGGTGAACGTTTGCAGAGCCCATGAAGCCACCAGGACAGCCACTTCTGCGATTCGGGCCCCTACTGCTTCTGTCGCCAAGATTTCAAGATACCGCCAGGATAAAGGTCGTAACCATCAGCCCACTTCTACGCCGTCGACCAAGTCTAATACCTGCCAGCACTGCAACAAGTCTCACAACTCAGACAAGTGCCCAGCGGCTTCGAGCACTTGCAATAACTGTGGACGGAAGGGACACTGGGCCAGAACCCCAACCTGCCCTGCACTCAAGGTGAAATGCAAATACTGTACCAAGACAGGCCACTACGACAGATGTTGCCGGAAGAAGACTGGTGATGCCAAGGCTGATAAGCATGTTACTCCACCTTCAAGCACGACCACTAACGTTCGCAAGGTTCAGGCCCATGCAACTCCTTCACCTTCACCCGTACCAGTTACTGTGTCTTATCGGGATGTATCTTCCCAGATCAGTTTCATACCTGACACAGGTGCGGAGGTCAGTGTTTTGGGACCACAACACCTTGCACATCTTCAGATTGACAGGAGTGACCTCCTACCTCCCACAGTTTCCAAGACTTTCACTGCAGATGGGTCGGAGATGTCGCCACCGCTTGGATCCTTAGAAGTTACCTTGACCCTTGCCAAGAGGTCATGCCAAGCCCAGTTACAGGTGCATGATGGTGTCACCACTCCACTACTGTCCTTCAGCCATTGCAAGGAGTTGGCTATTATTTCGCCTAAGTTTCCTAAGCCCATTCTGCAAGTTACTCACGTACATCGATGCACTGAGTTCCCGCTCACCGAAGCTACCCCACCTGCCGAGGCCAGGGACTACTTTGTCAGGAACTTTCCGGATGTACTTGCATCGAAAGATGATCTCAAGACTGCTCCACTACAGCCAATGAAAGGAGACCCTATGAAGATACACATTAAACCCGACGCCACACCATTCGCTCTTACCACTCCACGTCAGATCCCCTACGCCTTCCGTGATGCAGTCCAGGACGAACTGCAGAGTATGGTGGCTCAAGGAATCATCAAGAAATGTGGGGATGAGCCTTCCGATTGGTGTCATCCCATGGTAGTTGTACCCAAACCCAAAGGAGTCAGGATTACCACTGATTTAACTAAACTTAACAGTCAAGTTGCCCGCCCTGTCCACTCTTCGATGACGCCTATTGCAGCTGTTCGTACGGTTGATTCTACAGCGAGGTACTTCACAACTGCGGACGCTCTCCATGGTTATTGGCAAATCGAACTGGCAGAGGAGGACAGGCATCTTACTACTTTCATTACACCTTACGGCCGCTATTACTACTGTCGCGGACCGATGGGCTTCGCCGCTACCGGAGATGCATACTGCTACCGTGGTGATCTGGCCCTCCAAGGTCTAACGAAATGCGTCAAAGTGGTTGATGATGTATTGCTGTTTGACGACGATCTTCTGTCACATTACAAGAGGATTCAGGAGCTTCTCACACGCTGCCGTTCACAC